>CAKMRK010000451.1:0-156790 GCA_928213465.1 Penicillium sclerotigenum | reverse complement strand
AAATAATATCAAAAAAAATAGAAAAATCAAAAAATGTAAAACATATAAATAATAAATAAGAAAAAAAAGTAAAATAATATAGGAATATTAGAAAATAATAAATAGAGGTATGGATAAATGAAAAAAGGAGGAAGGAGGAAAAAAATTAATGGTTAGGTTTGTTTTTTGGTTTTTTTTTTTTTTTTTTTTGGGAAAAATTTCTTTTTTTTTAATTGTTTTTGGATTTTTTTTATTTTTTTGGTTTTTTTTTTTTCTTTTTGTGGGTTTTTGGTTTTTTTTTTTTTTTTTTTCTAAGAGAATCCACTGATCCACAGCTCTTTCATGTTCCGATGTTGAAGTACGATGTACGACATCTGGATGTTGTGCTTCATGCAGGAACAAGCGAATATGAAACCATGTTCAGTGTTCAGTGTTCAATGTTCAGTGTTGAGTTTAACATCTGAGTTCAGATATATTGTATGAAAATTCAGAGTCAGACTCAGACTTTCCCCTTGTCTGCCGATCGAGACCTACAATGGCTCTCCGTAGAGTCGGGGATGCCCAGCCTTTCTAGGCAGTCAGATCAAAGGGGACAAAATCTCACCAATGACAACATGGAAGCTGTGGAGACTCCGGAAATGCGATATACAAAGTACCTCGTGCAATGTTGAATGTTGTATGAAGGAGCCAAGATTGGAGCTACAGAGCGTCAGAGCTTCACAGCTTCAAAGCTTTACAATATCAGAACATCGGACCATGCAGAGATTCCACTTCGAGCAGAACCCCCTGAAGGGGGAAAATTCAACCCCGTGTTCAACTGGGGTAATCAGGGTTTGGAGAGCTGAGCCCCCTGATAAACCCTCTTGGCATCTCTTTGTGCCCGAAGATTATAGTAGTCACTCCGTGCTCCTTCCCCTTACTCGCTTTGCCTTGATTCTTCTTAGGAGTGTCTATACTTAGTACATCAACATTAGATACAACATACTGAGGACATTGGAGGAGTGCCTTGGATTAGACCTTTACCCCAAAACTCAACTCCGATCTCACAATCTAGAGATCTGATGATCCTAATCTTACTCCATACATGTCTTTAGGGTGATGGATCTGACCAATGAGCCCTGGATAAACGGTTCTCCAGTTTATGCTGAGGTCATGTGTGATATCGTGATATCACCACACTTGACCAGTCCATTCACATCTGGTCTGGGATCAACAATAAATTGGGAACCTACTTGTACTTTTGGAGAGCAGATGTATCAAGTTTGTCTAAAAACTGTAATAGCCGGATTCTAAGGTGGAGACTGGAAATTGCCCATCTATATGTTGTAGTAGTTGAAGTCTGTTGTACTAGATGACCGTAGTACCATAACTAATTATTTTTCTTACAGTTGCTTCCTTATTCCCGAGGTCCTCTGTTGATGCCAGAAAGACAAACTGTTGCAGGTGCATGTTGAAGGCCTGATTATCCAGGCACCAAGTGAGGCTCCACACAGCCACACAGCCACATAGCCACAGTGCCACAGCCACCGTTCCTGATCTGCTTTGACCATAAACTGTCGAAGGATCAAAGACCCGGGGAAATGTTTCAGGTCCAAAAATAACATTGAATGGCGATCAGATCTCAGTGTAACCATCACATCTCCAATGGAATCGATGTGCGAGTTGCATCTCAACACCTTGTCAACCTCCTTGGTTCCATGAACACTCAACATGGCACCAACCACTAAGCCCAGAGTTCGCAAACGCAAACCACGCGTGAGAAAAAAGAACCGTGGTGTGCGCACTCGCGAAGGCCACGTACGCCCGATAGATGCAGGCTCGCCAGTCCAGCCGCTCGCAGAAGTACCCAACGAGAGAACAAAGCGTCGTAAACCCAAGAAACCATGGACAGCGCTCATTCCTGTCTCCCATGATCCACTCGAAAAGGTGAGTTTGAGCCGTACCAGTATTGAAGAGCACTCCACCAAACATAACATAACCAGAACATTGTTGAGCAAGTACCCTTGCCGGATGGCTACATTCTAGTCCCTAAGGGCGATGTCTACATCACTCGACACTGTCGCAGTAAGACCAAAGAGTCCGAAGGGATTGTCTATGTCGTCTATGTAAGCCCTCATCCAGACAATTAGTTTCGAGCCCAGACTAGGGACCGCTAACCAGCCTAGAACCGCACGGGCAAAAGAACCCTGGGAATCCGAGTGCCGGAAGAAATCTACACAGAGGTTCTCGAATCAGCCGCTGCGACCAAAGAATCACGCGCCAATGCCGTGCAAGTGCGCGATGCTAAGGATCTCTCCAAATCCCGAGAACTCCTAAAGAACGAATTCCCGCTGATGCCCAAGGAAACCCTCAAAATCGTCCTCGAGCATGCCTTCCTCAAGGGATCGGGGCGTGTAGGCCGGACAGGGATGATCAGTGAGGAGAGAAAAACGCTCTTGGCTGTTGAGGCGCATATTCGACATGTTCATACGCCTTATGAGAAATTACTCGAGGACGGCGTTAGTCGGAAGGACGCCCGCGACCAGGTCTGGCCTACTATCCAGGCCATTGAACGGGCTTGGCAGGGGTGTGAGAAGAGTGAGACTACATTGGCGTTGCGTCCGGTGGATGATTGAAGGTTGGCATTTTGCTTTTGATGGGATTGAGTGGAATTGCATTGCGGGGGTTTATCATGGCGTTATAGCAATGAAGCCATGAGGCTATGGTATTTGGAGTCACTCAAAGCTCACTAGTCAGGTTTATGAGATATACTAGAGTGAATAACTGATTACTTTATTATTGATCTCACAGGTATAGTTAAGTAGGTTTACATGATCCATGAAGTCAAATCACTAAGAATAGTGTGTTGTAGTTATTTGTAACTAATAATGAGAAGAAGAAGTAAGGGAGAGACAAAGCCTCAATCTAGAGACGTCGACCACGAAGGAACTTCACCTCAAAATGAGTGTGAAGGTAAGGCAAACCCGAGAACCAGCCCAAGCCATCACGAATCATATCCTGCATGGTACCCATGCGAAGATTGGCATCGGTAAGGGCATCATCACGGTTTGGCTGGTCAGTATCAATGCGGATGTAGACATGAGGACCAGGTCGCTCAGGCAAGATCTGCAGAACTGGAATTCCCACTCTCTGCACATGAGCCACTTCAGCCCGAGCGGCTGTCAGAACGTCGAGGTCGATAGTCGGCATAGGGCGAGACCGAATTGGAATGTAGAAGATGTGACGATGGATACCATTCTCCTCAGATTGCTCGGTGATGTCAGTTCCGGCAGTGGTTGGTGCAGGCTCGAAAGGGGGATCAATTTCCATCGGATCGAGTTCCATCAGATCAGACTGAAGCGGATCTTCCTCGTCATCTTGGACAGGGGCGAAGCGGCTGCTGCCCATACCAGGTCTGATAGGGCTGCGGTATTCACCAGATCGGTAACTACTATTCTGAGAGTTTGACACGCCGGGTCGTCCTGTTGAACGGCCTCGGTTTTGGTTCTGCCTGATGTGTCTGGCGACTTGTCTCGGGAGCGCACCTGGGCCGCTGTTTGCCATGGTACTAAACAAGATTGTCAGTTTATGCTCGTCTCATTATATCAACTTATTGGAGGCCAGGCATGCCCGTATAAGCTTTGTTATCTCTGTTATGGAAGATGGGAAGCGAGGTGATACAGTTTGGTACAACTGATGAAGGTTAGTCGAAGGGAAAGAGAAAATCGAAGACATCTACGCGATATGAACAACTACGCGATCAACTACGCGACATCAACAACATCAGCTTAGCTCTTGTGACATGTGATTTTGCAGTTCGAAGATTTCACGTTATCTGAGTGTTGAGGCTTCCCCCAGGTTCGAGGATTATCAAACTCACCTAGGCTATAGGCTACTTAGGTTACTTGGGTATGATATTTGCTGTTAAAAGAATAGAATAATCATGAGATTCACAGTTATTATATGTAAATTCTCAATATATCACAATTTATGATGTTATACAAAGCATAGCCAAGCTTTTCTAGAAACTCTTAGGTTCATAGTTCCCCAATTAAGATTGCCAAGACCTGACCAAGACAGCCACAAGGGCAACCCCACAAGTAAAATAGTTAGACTGTGACTGTGTAAATGTGTAAATGTGTATATGTGTATATGTTCTATTCACTCTATTCACTTTCTTAAAGAGATTCAGGAACCGGAAATCATCAAAAATCACAATCCACTATTTAGTGTCCTCTCTACCTTCATATCCCCAAACATCACAATCAGTACGGAGTACACTAGTGAATTAACCCCCCCAACACCCCCCCCCCTAACCCACTATCTAGGGTCCATCGTCGTTACACCAATCAGCTGGAACCAATGAAGCCTTCCCAAGGTCTGTTTGGGGGCTAAGTCTGACAGCCCAAAGAAAATTCACTCCCCTCCCCCATCTTCCATATTTGTTATGGCTGGTCCGCTCACCATTCACCATGAGGAGTCGCGTGTTTCTAGGGTCTCCAAACCGGCATAAATATGTCCTGGTGGCTGCAATTCTCACTCTATTCATCCTTTTCAAGTCCGTGCCCACGCCAACATCCAGGCTAGACCCCCGCGCCGAGAAGTCGTACGGGGAAGACCGACCACGATATCTTCACCAGTCTACATTTCGTGCAAACCCAGACTATGAATATGAGATTAACCTCTCCAATGCGCTACGCGATATGGAGATAGAAAGGGAAATGCGCAAAATGCGCGACGATGAGGATGCGACAGATACACTATGGCAGATTATGCTACCAGGTGTCAGCGAGCGAAGCGACGATTCAATCCAATTCGAGCAAAAGAACTCGGAATGGAAATACAAAGTAAGACCACGAAACAATAGAGAACTGGGTAATTAAATACCAACTTGAACAACAGTAACTAACTGTAAAATTTACAGCTTGTCCAAGCCGACTGGGCTGACAAATTCATTTTCGAGACTCTGGAGTCCATCCCAGACATCGCCCGACTCTACAAATCATACCCGCACTCCGTCCACCGGGGCGATCTTCTCCGCTACTTGATTCTATGGTACTACGGCGGCTACTATGCAGATCTTGACGTCTATCCCGCACGAAGCATCAAATCCTGCCCATCACTGCGCGACTCCATCTTCAAAGACAACACCGTTAACGCGAATGTCTCGCTAGTCGTCGGAATTGAGATTGACGAGCCCTTCGCTTCGCCGCAGAAGATGCGCGACTGGCACTGGGCTCGACGCTACGGTTTCATCCAGTACACGATGTATGCGCCACGACGGTTCAGTCCGCTGCTGAGGGAGATCATCGTCCGTGTGCTGTCGCATACGAAGAAACGAGTCGACAAGAGTCATTTCTGGAGTGGGCGATACAACGAAATGGATACGTTGGAGATTACTGGGCCGGGCGTGTTTACAGATGCCATTCTCGATGTGCTATCGGATACGTTGCCCTCTACGCATAGGTTAGTGCAGCAGTCTGTGGATGCAGATGCTAAGTTCTCGTCGGCTTCGTCTGTACAGCGTGTGACATGGGCGCCTTTCCACGGGATACAAGAGCCGCTCTGTGTGGAGGGCCCGGAGGCCAAGTCTGACAAGATGTTAGGAGGGCTGTGTGTTCTACCTGTCAACGCTTGGGGTAATGGACAACGGCATTCTGGATCGGAGAGCTTCAATAGTCAGCATGCTTGTATTAACCATCGGTTTGGGGGAACCTGGAAACCTTGGAAACAGAGCTGGCAGAAGTATCTCTTTGGATGAGAGGATATGATTTCAATGTTTACATTAAGGCGTTCTGGGGTGTACAGTATGTGGCGTTTTACTGGTATCTTCCAATTCATCTAATATCTATCAAGGATTAATACTACCAAGGCCTTTGTTCCTCATCTTGACATTCTATAGATTGTACCTTATAATATGTACCATTCAAGGGTCAAGTTAAAGCAAAGTTCGTTTCCTTTGTTACTTCCAAAGCTGGTCTTCTGATTACAGCATCTCGACCGGAAGCCTGATGCATCAGGCATGCAAATTAGGCAACCATGCATGAGTGGACTGAGTGCCTACGCTTGCTCTGTTCTCCTTTGTCCACTATCCCCATTGAGTCCGGCATAGCGGTGTCTGTCTGCGCCCATACCGATTCTCTAGAAGCGCAACAACTCAAGGTAGGAGAAACTGATGAATGCTTTTCCTGGACAACAGCATAGCTAAAATGCCAATCCAAGCCAATAGGATGTCTCCAAAGCTCTTCGTTGTGTTCTACCGACCTCGGTACGGGAACTTCCTACACTGGGCATTGCATATAGAGAACGGCGAAGAGCATCATATTCTCGAAGTTGATGGCGAGCATCCACAATTCAAACGCAACACGTTTATGGAGAATCCAAAGGAATCAAGCACTTTCCTACGCCAGTTCTTCATTGCTGTACTTGGAGAGGACGATGTTGAGAAAGTGAAGAGGGCTGCACAAAGGGTGCCTGTGGATAACGAGACGGTTGAGTGGGATTGTCAGGATTATGTGCTGGAGATCCTTGATAAACTGCAAGAGGAGTTTATTTTGGATAAGGATGATGAGGATTACATGGACGTGAGGGAGATATTGATGGAAAATAGAGGAGGAATAGTTTAAAGGTGCTCATTATCGGTGACAGATGAGGTGGCATACAGAATTCCGTCCGCTTAGTCGGCTGGAATACCAGCCGAAGACATTCGTATCATCGATCCCAGCGCCACGAAGAGGCCCAAACTCTTTGCTGTTAGGAGCGCAGACCGCTAGTTAAAGCGCAGCCCTAGGAGAATAGGCAGACCGCCAGGGAAGGCGCAACCGAGAAAGCTTCGACCGTTTATGCCTGACGTGCAGCCTCAGAAGCCACAATGTTATCTGTGACCTGAAAAGCCCAACCCACAAGTATTTCTGCCAAGCCCGTCATATCAGACTCACTCCGAATGTTCCACGGACCATACTCTTGCATTTTCATGAAGGACAGAGGTCTTTTGGAATTAGAGCTTTGTGCAGAGCCAGGGGACTGTGGCTTGGGAGTTGAAATTTCGTCTTTCAGATACCGGACATATTCATCGTTGTAATTTGCAAGCGTCAACCAGATTTCATGGTTGTCTTGCGAGACAAGGAGGCGTCTATAAAGATTAGTAAGGATATAAGTATTCGACAGTGTGATTCGAGGTCACTTACCGGTCAACGGGAGTTTCCCGGTCTCGATCGGCATCGTGCAATATCCATGCAACCATCTCAGCTGTCTCCTGCCACAGAAGGTCTGGCCATGTACGGCGGTTTCGAACCCTTGGCTTGACCTCGGCAATTGCGAAGATGTCGGAAGTATCAGTTCCCGCGAGACATCCGTCAATGCGTGCAGTCATTGTGTTGTCCCCAAACGATGCCTTTATGAACGGAGATCGAATGGAGGTCCATTCGCACCGCATTCCAGACAGATGGACCGTCAGTGCCCGTAGGAACAGCAAAAGAGCGTCATTTACAAGCTGCTCATCTTCGGTTTGTCTGAATGGAATATCAGAATCAGCAGCAGCTGAAATGGCGCCCATTGATATACCGGCCGATGTGGTGTCGCTTGTTACGCTGGCACTTGCAGTAGTAGCAGTTGTTTCTATGGAGGGGTGGCGCTGGTTCTGTACGCGAGCAGATCGTCGAATGAGAACGGAATCGGACTCAAGGCCTGGGACCTTGGGATCTGCTGAAACTTTGCTCTGCGACTGCATCACCAGCTGGAAGACACCCATTGCTCGGTTATTGAACCTCTTGCTGCCTTCTCTGATATGTCGGATGTATGCATCAAACTCCGCAAAGTCCTCCATCATCTGGGTAACTCGGGTGTTCATCGCTGGATCAAATTTCGGGAAGGCCTTGGCCCCTTTTGACTTTGGCCACAGCACTCTCATGCAGATAAACTGCTCTTCACTCACTTTCGACGCCGGGCAAACTTCGCCAAGCTGGCTCATCGAGGTATCCTTGACTTTGAGCTTCAATGCGCGAGTTTTCCAGTCGCTGGGATACTGAGGAATAGAGGGTTTCGAAGTCATTTTGGAGGATGACATGGATGAAAATATGTGTGTCTAATGATATTATGCTTCGAAACTGGGTAGAGTTGTAGATGAGAGTGAAAGAGAACTGAGACGGACGTTTAGGCAAGTCCACGCTCTTTCCTTCTAAAGGCTTCAAGGCACGTCCAACTCCTTCCTTCCTTTACTTTTCTCTTACTCTACTTTCATGCTCACCTCAAACTTTTCTCTTACTTTTCTCTAAATTCAATGTTCTCTCTTAGTTCCATGTCAACAATAGTTCAATTCCTTATTTAGCTAAATGCTATGGATGACAGAGATCTGGCTATCATTGGTATCACATGGTGAGTAGAAGGCCTTGAAACAGCCGATATTACTTGTTCCACTTCATCAAAGCTGGAGATCACTCTGCGTCTCCGACACATAGTGGGATCCAGGGAAGATTCCAAAGAATCACACAAACCAAGGGAGAGGTTATGTAGGAGAACATCAAGAGGAAGATTCAATATCATCCTCACGAGCAGATATTTCACAAAGTAACCAGGCTTGGCCGTGATACATATCATACGATGGAATGAATACCTAGGTATTCAGGGGCTTTCTGTTACATGTAATATCGAGCTTAAATTCCAGTGAGCATTTAAATTGGGCCACTATCTGATACAGAGAGTAGACATATCCAGGCCAATCGGCTGGCTCAAATTGTATCGAACGAACATCTCCACTGGCGCTGTGTTTGGGTCCTCAAAGGTCCATAGTTGCGAATGTTGCAAGGTGAGACCTTCGCCATCGTACACAGCTTGAATAATTCTCCCCTTCTGTGGGCCCAGGAAAGAGAGGGCCAGCATCTAGAAAGCAAAAGGAGGTCAGTTAAGTGTGATTCATATGTGAGCTACCGTGCTACATAGCATGACGTACTGGATGAATATCGCAGTTGCAAAAAGGTCGGTGATTCACTCGAATGAGCATCATGTTGACTATTGCTCTTAACTCGTGGGTAGTAAGGCCTTGGTCTGTATCGCTAACGGCAACATCTACCACGCATGACATAATGGTATGAGGCCTGAAAGTGCCCCTACCAGTGCTGTATCGCAAATTGTGCATCACCTTCCAATATTTCGGCCCATCAGACCAGGTTTGCGGATCTCCTGTTTTGTACGGTGGACTGGAAGTGGTAAGCACTGGAAAATTAAAAAGGGTTTCTGCCGCCTACTTACGAGAAAGCTTTCTGGCCTCCGAGTTCCCAGAGGCAACATATCTCTGGCTGAATGTTTCTGAATGCATGAAGCTGCCAGTCGATGTGACGCTGTATCATTAAGCCTTGCAGGTACCAGTTTTTGTCACATGGGAAATCTTGATGTTGCTTGTAGTGATATTGTGCCTTTTTTAGGACTTCCTCTGGATCCGAATACAGTCGCTGGCACTCTTCCAAAAGCTGATCGAAAGTGGGAACTGCGTTCAGCCTGGGTGGCTTTGCAGTTTCTTCGGAATTGGGATCGAGTCCGACCGGATATCTCTGGAGGAGTCTGTCTGGATGTGGGCGGAACAAACATGGGTCAAATAAGACGGTTTCATCCTTCACTGTGGCGACTTGGGATACTTGGATTCCCAGCCTCTGGAGGTCATCATGGGAAGGATGGTTGGGTTCAAAGATTTTGAGCTGCCAGTACAGGCTTTTGAGAAAGCCATGAGGCTCTTGCATTGCAGAGTCCATTTCGACAAGGGCTGTGGGAGCAGGGGAGCCAGAAATCAAATCAAAGTGAAAGTTGGAAGATCAAAAAAGCTGCACCTTTTCCGTGATACAGAAGGTTCCAGGGTTTGAATGAGCATGGGCGATGATGGATGAAGAAACACATGAGGTGAGGTAGTTGTGTCTATGAGAGCGGAGAGAGTAGGGAAAAGAGTTGTATTGTTCAAGACACAAGCTCCCAAAACTATTTGTTAGTTAACTATTATCCCGGGTGTGGCCTGATTTCCCAGGCAACAACACACATTTATCTCAATGTCTTACCTAGTATTGCCAGAAAGCTCATAATTTTTGTGACTTTTCAACTATAGTCCTACTCTCCTACATATGAGGCCTGTGGGCGGCACCTGTTGACCCATGTACGGAGTACTCCGTACAGTAACTAGACCTTTTTATGTCAGACATACCTAGGTAAGTTTCTACACCCCTTGCCCTACACACTCTATATAATATATAGCGCCAGTCAAAAATGTCCATGAATTCATACTATTCGCGTACTGTGGTTCTACACTGCACATTTTAAGATAGGCGGTATAGATCTATACTAGCGGTGAGCTTGGCGGGGGCTATAGGCGGGTAGAAACTGATGTCCAATCACTGTAATCATGATGTCACCGAGTAACTATCCCAACTGGAACCCGCCCTCAGGTATCCCTCAGGTCCTGGACCTGAGGGATACTCGAAAATAACAAGTTAAGTAAGCAGGCTTGCCGGGTATCCCTCAACTGGAACCCGGAGGTCACCTTAGACCGCTCACTCCTAAGGGATTACATAAGACTTCATAAATCAAACACGCTGCTGAGGGCCTAGCTTTGCAAGAAAGATAATTCACATACAATTCTATAAGTGGCTTGTATTGATGAACAATCGGTTTGGGACAGACCCTTTATCTCGTCAAGATGAAACGGTTCCAAAAAAAAAAGGAAAGGGAAAAGTGCAGTCCAGGCTGTCCAGTGTTTCCTAAACATTTGTAACGTTCTTTTGTTCGGCTTCTTTTCTCCAGCCCCCAGCAAATCTCCACTGTACAAGAGTCGCGATCAGAGCGACAGCCTGTACTATGACGCAAACGCTGAAACTGAGGCCCACACCAATGGAGTTGATCATCGGCATCACGAAGCTTGTACCGCCGGCGGCAAACAGGCATCTAGCGAGGTTGAGACTAGCACTAGCGGCAGCACTTTGACCAGGAAAAATGTCGACAAGGTAGGTCATGATGACCGATTGCATAGAGACAGCAGTCCATCCAGTGAGGAAAGTGGAAACGATAGGAACAGCGATGTGAACGCGATTGGGATATTGAATACTCCAGCCAAAGAGAAGAAGTGAAAGACATTGCAGGAGAGAAAAAAAGGGGACAAGTCGAAGGCGGGCTTTTTCAACTGGGAAGTTTTCTTCCTGGTTCAATGCGACATCTGACGAGCTGTTGCCCGCTTCAACCCCGGTTGTAGATGAATAAGACTCAAAGCTGGCTTTAACACGACGATAGTCCATATCGAGAATCTTGCCAGTAATCAAAGTTCCGATCATCGAGCCAACACCATTGGCGATGAATGTTAGACCGATGTGGGCTTCACTCAGACCGTAGCGGGTTTTAAAGAGGGAAGACATGGCTGTTATGCTCATCTGCCAGACTGCATAGTAGATAGCGAGGAAGACGATGATAGGGGCTGCGAATTTGCTGTTCAGGATGCGAAATGGTCCAAAAATATCAATGTTCTTTCTTGCGGCAAGCTCTTGTGGTGCGGAATGGTCCCACTCGAGCGTGGTAGTCTTCTGATAAATGTTGAGAGGAAATTTTGCCAAGGGATTCGATGGTTTCAAGCTCCCGTTCGCCACTAGTGACCGAAGTGTCTCTGGTAGCAGAACCAGAAGCGAAACAAGAAAGACGCCACCATATACAGTCAAGAACCAGAAGATGGCTTTCCATCCCAGAGAGCCGGCGACGGCACCGCCAATAATCGGTCCAACAGCAACAGGTACAAGGAGTCCCGCTTGGAAAATGCCCATAAAGCCTCCTCGGTCATCTCGGGTGGTGATATCACTGATGACACCAGACCCAATAGCAATAGTACTAGCACTGCCAGTACTCTGAAGACATCGGAGAACGATGAGAGTAGCATAGTTCTTGGTTTCCGCGAGTCCAACACACGCGCCGATGAATACGATAAACGTGCATGTGTACGCAATCCGACGACCTCGAACGTCAGACAGCGGGCCCCAGAAACTTGGTGCTATTCCTTGAAAGATGAGATATGAGGTAACTGTCAAGTTAACCAGCTCCATAGACACGTTCAAGTCATCTGCGATGGTTGGTAGCGCTGGGAAATAGATATTCGATGCAAAGCCGGAAACTATGATATGATTAAATGACTGATCATGCTACATATGGACATAATCAGATGTCATATAGCAAGACTTACAAGTTGCAGCAAATGAGACGATTAAGATAATCAGCCATTTCTGTCTTTGATCAAATATTGTGTAAAGTAACTCTGGGCTGGTAGATGCGTGTGTTGAATCAGGAGGACTGCGCTCTAGCTGGTCTTTTTGGTTTGAAGAATACATAAATTTGACGTTAATCCTTTTGCCGATAAAGGAGGGTTATGACTAGGCAGGTATCTGAGGGGTTTATAGTCCTGGAAACGAGGGCGTCATACGAGGGCGGCCACCGGAATTGAGATCTAATTTTGATTGGACCAAGGAAGGAGCGGGTAAAATTAAAGAATGTGGGGAAAGTACAAAGGGTTTTCATTGGATAAGCCGAGAAGAGGCTCAAAAGGTATTAGCTCCATCAGCTCCGTCAACTCCGTCAACTCCGCTGAGCCTGGAATAGGATAAATATAGATTGCGTTGTACCTCGACATATACTGCCATCATGAAACCTTTCACTCTATCGTTCTACTCTATACTATCTACTTGTCTCTTCTATATCTCAAAATGACGGTTGCAAAGGAATCAGAGGACTTTGGGCAACAGTATACCATCCTTAACCTTGATTGGATGTCTCTTCTGATCAATGCAATTGAGGAAACACCCAATGGGAAATCAATGATTGCAAGCTGCGCCAAGTGGAATGACGCTATTCATGCTAAGAGCAACCGCCCTCTCACTATCTTCACAACTCTCACCTTCAATCGTGGCCAGCCGGAGCTAAAAGCCAACACGCCCTTTGCCAGACTCATCGCTTCATTTGGTTCCTTCGAGGACGGGTCTCCTGGAGTCAATATTGATTCTCGTTTTACGGTGGACGAGAAAGACCTTGTGCTTCGGAAAACCAGATGGTCGGCTACGACTGGCAACAACCTTGAACAAATCTTAAACGCGCAGGGAATACATACCGTGGTTATCGTGAGTAAACACTTTCCATTTTGAACTTGGGGAAAAAAGTAGTAAGTTAATAGCAATTTCTTCATAGTCTGGGTTAAGTCTTTCTGGCTTCATAATGGCCACCATCTACCGACTTTTTGACCTGGATTTCAACATCTATGTCATCAGAGACAATGTGGTAGAGTTACCCGTGGATCGAAATGAAACATTTTCAAAGGTGATGCTCGAGGCCCTAATGCCTCACATGAACGTTCGGGTCATTTCTCTAGATGAAGCTATTCAGGCGCTTGATCGTAGCTAGTTTCAGGTTCATCCATGCAGAACGGGGGCTTATTAGATTAACTTGGATCTGATACAATAGACATTTGGTCAACCAGCATGCGTACAGCCTGTTACTGCAAAAATCATCGTTCCAAACTCATCAAGGTTTTCCAGCCATTGATCCACTCTCCTGTGCCTTCGGACAATGCCTGCATTGTCAAATTCTGGGGGAATCGGCCAAAGTTCATCGATGGTGAGTTTTCCTTCTGTCCAGTCAACAAGGAAAATATTATACTCCTTTTCCCAATCGCTTCGATTCCGTGCTCGCCACAATGGCTTAGTAGATGGTGCAGGGAGGCCACGTAGCTCCGTACCGAGGAAAGTAGGGAGGTTCTCATGAGCCGAGAGTACACTATCAAATAGGTACATCACGTATAGCGTGCGTCTCTTCGCCTCAGACACGATCCATTCTTCCCATTTTGGGCGTGTATTAGTTGTTTCACCCTTACAAACTAATCCTCTGCGGGATGAGGAGCAAGCAAGCTCCTGAAGACTCATCATCGCACTGCGGAAAAACGGGTTAGCCTCCGAACTGAGCCGAAAGAATAAGATCATGGTGTAAATGAGATAGGCCTGAAACGCAGCGAGTAGCGACATGTCATCATAGTCATCGTGTATTTGTGCTATTTTCTTCATCTCGAGCTGAACAATCATGGCGGCAGTCTCTTCACTGCCCGGCAATGGATTTTCGCTTATTCGAATCAAGCTCAGGCATGTGGTGAGGGGAGATCCGCGTGTCTTCATTTGTGCCGGGTGAATGAACGGGAGTGTGTCACGGCCACGAGCCGCCACAGCTGCATACGAGTTCAGAACTCGGTATATAAAGCGAGCGACTGGGGCAGGGTAATTCTTGACTTCCTGCCCGACAGCAGGAATGTAGGGGTTCAACCAACGGTTACTGATATCATCGACATTGATGGGACAGATCAGGCTCAGACGGGAGAAGTCGAAAATTTCTGGCTTCTCAGATATTTCGCCCGGGGCACTCGAAGCCGGATATGTTGGAATATGAGCTTCAGGGATGCAGGCAGGTGGAGCAGAAGAAAAAACAGAGTTTGCGTTATTTATGTGCTCTGGTGATATTGGGTTTGTACCCTCGCCGTTGATTAACCTGTCGGAATTGGAGCTAGAATAGGAGGGATTGGTCACCGAAGCCGACACAAGGGACTTCTTATCGCCCACAGTGCCTGTGAGCCGTTCATTCCCAGGTGCATTCGACCCAGGATATACGCATGGGAGGTCTCGTTGGGTGCATCTGGTGCACCGCCCCTGCTTGCGATCGCACCTTGATTTGGAACTCGAGCATTGCTGGCATGATTTCTGCCTTGAGCCAGCATAGCGTGAGACTTTCATCTTAGACAAGGCATCCGAATGGGTTCAAATCCGCAAGACAAGAGGTAGACATGAAAAGTTGGAAAACGAGCACAATGATTGGCTCGGTCTATAGGTGGGCCGATGTTTATTTACGGCGTTATGTTCTGCTGACCTAATAAATTATGTCACGTGATGCCCACGCTTAGGGAGG
The DNA here is from genome assembly GCA_928213465.1 of Penicillium sclerotigenum. NCBI lineage: Eukaryota > Fungi > Ascomycota > Eurotiomycetes > Eurotiales > Aspergillaceae > Penicillium > Penicillium sclerotigenum. Next base: position 141,883 of record CAKMRK010000451.1, on the reverse strand, counting down.
TGATTACACATGGATTACACCGCCTTATATAATCATCGAAAGCACCCCGTAGACGGAAATCTGGAAAAGCGAGAATAGCATGAAACTGTTGCCCGCCATGGCGCTGCAATTCATTAACCAGAACCCCAGCAGGATAGCCCCCTCGCAGATAACTAAATGAATCTGTAGAGCCTAAATGGTGGATCAACTTCTTCATGTCTGGCCAATCCGATACTGCCCGTTTCCTTTTTGGGAGGTCTCCGCTCCAAAGTGGGCCCCATGCATCTCTCAGTATGAGGATCATTCAGATGCGAGGGGGATAGCCTAGGCGGGGTCTGGCTAGGTCTACAACATACTAATAAGGAATTGAAAACATGCAAAGTACTTTACGGACTAACTATGTTATTCTACGAGAATTCAACATATGGTCCTTTACATAGACATGAAGAAACATCACAAATGTCAAAAACATCAGATACATCATTAGTATGTAGTTATATATAATTACCCTCGATTGGTGTACTTTCTTAGTTAATACTATTTCTACAAAGTAAACTACTATGGTCAACCAACTACCCAACCTTGGAATGAAAATGAGGTTACATATATAATCCATGGACCCCGACATAATATACTTCCTAAGGTCACTACTCCGTGATCAAAAGCGGCGATAAAACGGAAATTCAACTAGCTACTAGTACATATATGAATATACGTATAGTAGTACCTCCTTCTCTACCCTCAGGCAAGCTTTTACGTCTCTAAAACACCTATACAATCAATCCTATGGCTTCCAGTGACACTTGGATAACTCCCCTAGTTCAATATCGAATAAATCAGGACTCAGGATTCGCTCAAGCAAAACATGCAAGAAGAACCAGATATCGAGTTGGGACAGCTTGACGAAGTTGATGCCGATTTCGGCTCTACCTTGAAGGATACCATTACCGCTGCCAACAATGATAACTATCGTACTTGCAAAAAGAAGACTGTTTTGATACTATCGGCTGCTAATAATCCTCCTCTCCGGCTTCCGAAATTGTTGAAGATACGAGTATACTGGGCAAGATTGTTAGGTTGGTGAGTTAGAATAATGTGTGGGACTACATCTCGGTGCGTAGGGATATATCTTGTTGCTTTGTATATAAAATGTGTCTAGTTGTCTGATGGCTTTATTTTTGTGTTATTGATTTTAGTCTTAGTCTGAGTGCCAGTCCACACTGGCTCAGGTAATGCTGATATTAATTACACTGATTATTTTTCAGATGCTAAAATGACATCTACCCCTCTGTTGGAGTAGACCCTGAAGTAGAATACGAGCCTAATGACGAGTAGCATTTAAAGTAGGAGATAACGGCCGGGATAAGTCACATTCACTGCTCTGCAGATGAGAAAGATAATAATACAAGATAACATGGCACAACATAGAACAACAGTGGGTATAATAGAAATGCGGGAAAAGAGATGAAGCCTAGTTCAGGCCCAAGGACAAACAAGAAGAGATATAGTGGCTGTAAGAGAAGGAGAACGAAAGGCGAGAACTAACAGTTCAAGCACCGTACATCCGCACATCCTCTGCGTCAACTTCCTCGCGGCGGCGGAGGAACGTAGCTTCCTCAAAGTCATCCATGTCCATAGTGGGCTGTTCAATCTTGCTGTGGCGCACAGCAAGAATACGACGACTCTGGCCCAAATTTGGGGACAGGATGGTTCGTCCATATGAGTTCTCGCGCCAGGATGCGCCGAAATTGTCGAAAGATCCCTCAGCATCCTCATCAACGAGAATATCACCATCAAATTCCAAAGCCCGCTTTTGACCGCCCAAGGGCAATGACAAAGTCGAGTCTTGGCTACTTGGCGGGATCGAGTATGCGTCACCATCGTCGGTAACGAGGTAGTCATCGTGGCTGAAGGAGGATTTACTGGCACCAGAAAACGGTGACAGCTCCGACGGTCTGCTGCCATAGTAAGGTTGAGCGCGAGGGGTCTGAGCGACAGCTGCAGGGGATGAGACCTTTTCTTCTGTCTTGGACATGTGGGTTCTATATCCATCTGCGACAGATTTCCGGACCCGCATTCCGACAGACAGAAGTGAAGACTGAACTTTGGCAGGCACAACAGGGTGGGCAGAGAAGGTTTCTGCGGCGTAATGATGGTGATGCGATAATACAGGTGTATCCGAAGATACTGGCTGCGAGGCAGATGTGAAGAACGTTGTGATAGGAGGTTGGAAGCGTCGGCGCTTCGACAGGTCGCTGGTGCCGGGTGGCATCGGACGGTTGATGGAGGGCATTTTGAACAAGGATTTGGGACACGGGGATATATCTTTAAAGATAAAAGGGAGTATGAGATTTTAGATCTTAGAGTAGTATTATCTCAAAATGTCCACGAGGGTGACGTAGTGTAGTGTTGAAGGGAAGAAAAAAGGGAAAATGCAAAATGAGGGATGCTCAGGCAACGAGACGCCACTTAACGCGGTACGCGTTGATTGACGTATATTCCCCCCACTTAGATCGCGTCTTGGAACCAATCGAGTACATTTAATTAATTTAATTAGTGGGATGACTTTACGGAGTATATAAATATATTTTGTATATATTTTGTATATATTTTGTATATATTTTGTATATATTTTGTATATCTTTTACGTTCTTAGTCTTTTCCACTATAATCGCTGACAGCATTCGAATGCAGTAAAACCATGGGCTATCATGAGGGTAGTATATGTTCTTTATAATCTATCCTGTGACCAGCCTGCAATGACAAAAGTAATGTACTGTATATAACAAATCATTATTTTTTAAAAAGGACATAAAAGGCCTATCACTGGCCAACGTTTCCTCTCCGTCCGCCTCTCTTGCCACGATCCACATGGGCTTTGAGCACAGCACGGGTCTCCACCAAACTTCTCTTGTTCTTGCTGCGGGCCTTACCCAGCGTCATGAGGAAGTTCTTCTTGCGAGCCTTCTCCTTGTTGGTGGTACTCTTTCCTTGCTCCTCCTTGCGTTCCTTGCGGCGAGCCTCCTTGCTCATATGCTCAGAGCGGTCGGTCTTGCCCTCCTTAGCGTGGGCAATACGTTCCTCACGAGTGGCCTTGGCGGCAGATAGAGCAGCAAGACCCTCAATCTCGCCAGCGGTCAATGGGTCATCGGTATGGCGGGAGGTCCATGGAGCAGCGACGCGGCCCTTATTGCCCGGAAGAGTGGCATTGGCTGCTGCCTGGGCGCGAAGCTCGGTAAGCTTAGCGAGATCGGCGGGCGTGAGGATGCGGGTCGTGGCTAGTTTCATGAAATCAATGGCTTTGTCGGCTTCCGCTTCTTTTTCAGCATCCTTCTTGGCCTCTTCATCCTGTTTGGCCTTCTTTGATGCTGGCTTGCCTTCATCCTCGGAGTCGCTCAGTACAATATCAACATCATCCTCCACATTGATCCATTCTCCATCGATATCACTGTCCTCGTCATCCTCGACGTTCCAGGCTGCCCAGTCGGCTTCGTCATTCTCCTCTTCGTCGTCTTCGGCATCAGATGGAAGACCATTCTCGATGTTCTTCTTGCGGCGCTCCTCATCTTTCCACTTGGCCAAGAGTTCCAGGCCCTCAATTTCGCCGGCTGCCTGCTCACCATAACGTCTCTCTTGTCTCTCGCCAGCACGCAGACTCATTGCGGCCTCCTTGCCACGGTCGCGCTTCTTCAGCATCTGCGCACCAACATCACGGTAAAGACTGAGAAGACCCTTGGAGGCCATCATAACGCCCTTATCCTTACTCTTCTTGTACATGACAAGATCCTGCAACAGAGTCTCGTCAATAGCCAAAGGCTGTCTGACACAAATTTCACGAATGGCATTTAGACCGGCTGTCGCAACTTCACCTGCAGATGCTTCGGACACAAACTCGTTTGCAATCTTCTGAACCAGAGGCTCGAGAACATCAGGCGGCACCAAGTCGTGGGAGGCTTGGGCCAGGGACGCCAGGAATGAAGTTACGGAAGGTTGACGGGGCGTAAGGAACTTTTGGAAGTAAGAGTAGAGCGGCATGATGTGCAACTTGTGCAAGCCGACCAGACGGGAGACCAGCTGTAGAACTTGCAGCTTTTGCTCCAAGTTCAACTTAGTCTTGCCGTTCTGGAGATGTTTGAAGAACATGTTATCCGCGAATCCCTGGGGATCGTGCAGCAAATGAAGCGCGGAGAAGTTGAGGGGAGCAGGATTGCCCTTCTTGCGCTCTTTATTCCTGGCCGCTTTGATGGCCTTTTCGGCGACACGGGCCTTCTTTCTGGTCTTTTTGTTGATAGTAAGTTGGTGCTTAACCTGGCCAACATTGATCTCTTCGTCACTGTCTTCGTCTTCCAATTCCTCGCGCTCCTTATCGCCACCGAGGAAGAACCGGACTCCACCGATGATGACCTTCTCATTTTGTGACAAGGCTGCCTCCTTCATGACTTCAACAGCCTTGGCCTCGGTCCAGATTTGGCGCTTCCACAGCTCTCTAGTGATCTTGATCGCCCACAGGCCTTTAGCCGATGTGCGGTCTGATGTGACCAAGTTGAATAGAACGGTTTGCATCGTTCGGTTCAGCTTGTGGTTAGTGGTCTTGGCATTTGCGGTTCGCAGCTCAGAGAGAATTTTTTGGAAGAGCAGAGCCCGCAGGGTCTTGCTAGGGGTAGAGATGAGGATGGGGAAGAGAGTGTGGAGTAGCCTGGAGTAGCGATTAGAATTAATATCAGGGAAGTAATGCCAAGTAGGTCCCCGTACGTTTCTGAATCCATAAGGTCCTTCTTCTTCAAGAGCACCAAACTTCCAACCAGCTTCTCCCGCAACTCTGTTTCCAACACCAGGTGGTGCTGGATGAGCATGTCAATGAGCTGTTGCGGGAAGTCTTTACAAATCTCTGGGTAGCAATCGGCAACATGGGAAATGAAGTCAATGAGATCCCGAAGAGAAATCAGACCGGTATCCGTGGCGGACGAGGGCGCCGCCATGAAGATCTCACGATGAGATTCATATTGGTAGTGCTGGGCGCGGAAATCTTCAATATAAGACCTGAATAGCGCAAAGTGATAATTAGCCCCCGATAAAAAGTAATATATCATAGAAAACCTCTGCATATAACTTACTTGGGATCCCTGCGAATCTTATGCTGCAAATTGGGCCTGCGAATCGCAAAGAAAAACGTTAGCATCACGGACTGAAGCCTCTGATCAATTGACCACGGGCGCATCGGCCCAGTCAAGATGGACATACAGGTCAGCCTCGACCTTTTCCAAAGCTCCAAGCTTTCTTTTCACCATTTTGAAGTTGGAAATAAGAATGTGGTGGTTGGGAAAGGGTAGGTCCGAAACTTTTTTTTTTTCTCTCCGTATTCTCCGTATCGATAAGCGATGGAAAATCTCAACCTTGGCAATATCTGATTTGGCTAGAACTATCGAATATCAAATATCAAATTATAAACAATTGTAAACATTCAACATTCGATCATTTAAGCGGATTATTCTACAGTCTACATATGTATATTGCCAGACCCATTCAAAAACGAGAATAAAAGAAATTTTTTCTTTTTAGGAAATAGGCCTTTACGACCCAAGGTCTTCATGATCGCATCACAACTACAAAGAAAGCCGTCCGAATGCGTTCCCTTTTAAGATCGTGCTTCCTCCTTGACTGTATCACATTATGTACAGCCTTGCAGATGCATGCGAATCCACTGAATCCCGGTTAAAACCCCGTCCACTCCAGTATACGCAAACAGAGGACCAAACGGAGAACAAATTCAACACAACCCCTTTACCGGTTGCTCTTGGCAACACGCTCGAGCTCATCCTTCTTCTTGATAGCGTAGGAGTTGGAAGAACCCTTGGCGGCGTTGATCAGCTCCTCAGCAAGGCACTCAGCAATGCTCTTGATGTTGCGGAAAGAGGCCTCGCGGGCACCGATGGTGAGCAGAGAGATGGACTGGTTCACGCGACGGAGGGGAGACACATCGACGGCTGGAAGGGAGTTAGTATATGATATTAGAGGTGGCGAGATAAGACTTTTTTCTTCACATACCCTGGCGACGGACGGTACCCTGGCTACCGATACGGGTGGAGTCCTCACGGGGACCGCAGTTGACAATGGCGTCAACGGCAACCTGGAGAGGGTTCTGGTCGGTCATGATGTGGATCTGTAGAGTTGAGGATTAGTGTCTGAAATGGATAGTTGAATTGGTCGGAGTGGCACATACGATCTCGAAGGCGTGAGCGACGATGCGGACAGCGAGGAGCTTCTTTCCGTTGTTGCGGCCGTTCATCATGAGGGAGTTGGTGAGACGCTCGATGATGGGGCACTGAGCCTTGCGGAAACGCTTGGCGGCATAGCGACCGGCAGAGTGGGAGAGGTAGACGGGGGAGCGGATCTGGATGTAGTCGCTGTGATGGCGTGTCAGCACCTCTGTAAACCTGATAGTTGCGCAATTGCCGGTCCTTGCGTGCGCTGTTGATTTCCTGCTGTGTGCGAAGATAAAACCAGTCTCATGCCGTGTTGTATTTCCTTCGATACAGAATTTCGATATCCCCTTCAAGTTGTCGAAAAAGTCTTGCCATTCCACCAATTCATCTCGTATTTTTCTCGCACACAGCAGGAGTTCACTCGGCGCATAGAGGACCCGATAGAAAGACTCACGTCAGGGAAATGTCCCGGATCTCGACATCATCGTAGCTCCACTTGTTGAACAGCTTGATGCTGCCCTGCTCGGCCAGAACCTCCTTGGGCAGGACAGCGAAGGCGGCGACCTCGACGTCCCCGTTGTCGGACATGTTGACTGTGCGGGAGGGGTTCGTGGGAAAATGACCGGGTTGTCGTTTGGTGGTTGAACGTCGATGAGGTTCCGGGTATCCAAGAAAGAAATTGGTGTGACTCGCTTAGGTTGTGCGGGGGTCATGTGATTAGGGTAGGCTGAGAGTGGATATCACCTGATTTAGGCCTTGCTGCCTTGATGCCTGACGAATGAAACTTTAGAGCCCCCAACACCGGGGAAAACCAAGTACAAAAATCCTGGCCTTGTATTGATCGCACTGGCTTTTTACCGAATTCTCTTGGACTTTGATTTAATATCCATCTTATATTTATACGATTTAAAACCAAAATCCTCTTCTGAATACACAAACTAGTCCCGAATTGGTGTAAATTGGTGTCTCATTCCCCGCCCCGAGTCTGGACTAGGAGACCAGGACACGCGATACATTGCAGTAAGACAGTACCTGAACAGCCATAATTCTAATCGAAAGTCGATGTAATAGGCTTTCATGGTACATATAGTTGTAGAATGTTCTCTTCGTTCTCTCTATATAAAACTGAGACACCTATACCTGTATGGAGCTATAGTAGTATTCTCTCCATCGCATGTGTCAGGCTCTCGGTTCGCTTGACCGCCTTAGCGGGTGACGTTGCGGGTGTCTTGCGCGGAGACCAGGGACAAGACGGATTGTTGTTCGACTTACACCCCGGTAAATACAATCTGCGGCTACCAGGGCTGCACTTGGCAAATCCGTCACCCCTCTCCTGCGCCCTCGAGACGCTTCATTGCGATGAGGTGTCCTTGACTTTGTAGCCCCCATCCCTCCCCCGCGCTTTTGATACCTTTCCCCGAATTGAGGCTTTCCGACCCTCCTTCCAAATGGCGGAAGAGTCTCCCGAGATCCAGGCCGCTTTGCGGAATCTAGATCGGGAATTGGAGGTATGTACATTTCGTGCACTTGTTATGCCCTTTCGCTCATGCATGATCCATGACAGGAGGGCGATATCACCGAGAAAGGGTAAGCGATTTGATTAGATACATCATCCCTGGCTACAGGCAGTATCACAAGCCAATTGTTCCGTGTCATAGATACGGTCCTTTCGACAGGGGCTGTTTGGACCAACGGATACATTAGAGAACTAACAACAACAAGATACCAGAAGCGACGTACGCTCTTGCTCTCGCAATATTTCGGTCCCAACAAGCCCCTTGAGATAAATTCACAGGCCAGTCTTGGCTACGATGTATCCCCAAGCAGTCTTGGAATGGCCCCGCCAGCCATTTTGAGCGTTCGCCCACCAACTGCCGATTCTTCTCTGCCACACATCGCTTCCCCCATTTACGCAGGCAGTTACAATGGTTCACAGGGCAGTGGGGCCGTCGCATATAGCCAAGGTCCAGGTATACATACACAGGATCAGTCGCAGGCATCGCTAGGGTCTCATAGTAGAGAAGGCATGCTCCAAGCCCACGACCGCGCGCCTTCAGGGAGCTCTTACGACTCCCTATTCCTTCCTAAATACCCGATCCCAGGATCGCACGGCCAGGATGGCTCCAGAACGGCAACTTTAATGAGTCAGAACTATGCGTTCAACCCGAATTCTCAGCCTGAGTATATGTCTCAGCCCGAGTATGCCCAGGAATACGCCCAGGAATATCCTCATGAGTATGCCCCCGGCGAACACGCTCAACTTGAGTACGCGGACGACGGTGTGGCGCATTACGACCCAGCATCTGGAGGACCCACGCGACAGTCAACAATGCTTGATTCCCAACAAGGCTACTTTTCCGACTTTGCGGGGCAGCAGCATGACGATTATAGGGATAGCTATGGAGGTGGCTTCCACCGCTATTCTCAGTCCGGGGAAGCCTTTTCGCCAACCGCAAACATGGCCCCACCATTGATGTCCACCGTGGCGGACCTTCAACATGGCCCAGCTATTGAGCATCTACTTCCTCTCGAACCCCGGGAGATTCCTTTCGCATTGAACGATCCGCACGACAAAAATGTCCCCATGTCCAACTTTGACAACCTTCCTACGGTCTTACGACATCGTGCTCGAGCTCACCCCAAGCAGGCAGCATATTGGGTGCTGGATGCAAAGGGCAAGGAGGTTGCGTCGATAACTTGGGAGAAATTGTCTAGCCGCGCAGAAAAAGTTGCTCAAGTCATTCGTGATAAGAGTAATCTATATCGCGGAGATCGCGTCGCTCTTGTCTATCGCGAAGCTGAAATCATTGAGTTTGCGGTCGCGCTCCTAGGCTGCTTTATTGCAGGGGTTGTCGCCGTGCCTATCAACAGTCTAGATGACTACACAAGTCTAAATCTCGTGCTCACCTCGACTCAGGCACATTTAGCTTTGACAACCGAGAACAACTTGAAGAACTTCCAACGTGATATCACAGCACAAAAACTCAGTTGGCCACGAGGAGTTGAGTGGTGGAAAACGAATGAGTTCGGCAGCTTCCATCCAAAAAAGAAGGACGATACGCCTGCGCTGCAGGTCCCTGATCTGGCCTATATCGAGTTTGCAAGAGCCCCGACAGGTGATATGCGTGGTGTTGTGATGAGCCACCGGACTATCATGCACCAAATGGCATGTCTGAGTGCGATCATTTCTACCGTTCCTGCCGAGTCAACGACAAGGCAGTATGACACTAAGGGTGAGACTATCATCAGTTACCTCGATCCAAGACAAGGGATTGGTATGATCATAGCTATTCTCTTCACCGTTTACGGTGGCCACACAACCGTTTGGCACGAGGACCGGGCAGTAGAAACACCTGGTCTATATGCTCATCTCATCACCAAGTACAAGGCATCAGTCATGGCGACCGATTACTCTGGCTTGAAGATCGCCACCTACAATTACCAGCAAGATCCAATGTCAACAAGACATTTCAAGAAGAACTCGGAGCCTAATTTTAGCAGCGTCAAAATCTGTCTTATTGATACCCTCACTCTCGACCCGGAATTCCATGAAATCTTGGCAGACAGATGGCTTCGTCCAATGAGGAACCCACGGGCTAGAGAAATAGTGGCTCCCATGCTCTGCTTGCCAGAACATGGAGGTATGGTTATTAGTATGCGTGATTGGCTCGGTGGTGAAGAGCGAATGGGATGTGCTTTGACCCATGAAATGGACCCAGCCAGCCGTGATGATGCTAAAAAGGAAGATGAGAGCATTACAAAATCTGAGACCAAAACTGGCTTCGGAAGCAGTCTTCTAGGTGGATCACGAGTTTCTACGACCAAGCAGAGCCCCAAAAACGAGCTTAGTGAAGTCCTTTTAGACAAAGAGGCCTTGAAGAGCAATGAAGTGGTTGTGTTAGCCATGGGCGAGGATGCACGAAAGTACGCTAGCAGTATGCCGCATGCTGTACGTGTTGGCGCTTTCGGCTACCCAATTCCCGATGCAACTCTCGCTGTCGTGGATCCGGAGACCAATTTACTCTGTACGCCAAATGTTATTGGCGAGATCTGGGTTGATTCACCCTCTCTTTCTGGTGGCTTCTGGGCATTGCCAAAACACACAGAGGCCATATTCCACGCTCGTCCCTACAAATTTGAAGAGCCTAACCCGACCCCGATACTCGTGGAACCTGAGTTCCTGCGCACTGGTCTGCTCGGATGTGTGATTGAGGGCAGACTTTTTATACTTGGTCTCTACGAGGATCGTCTCCGTCAAAAGGTCGAGTGGGTTGAACATGGCCAAGAGATTGTGGAACATCGATACTTCTTTGTTCAACATTTAACCGTTAGCATTCTTAAGAAGGTGCCGAAAATTCACGATTGCACTGCGTTTGATGTGTTTGTTAATGAAGAACATCTTCCGGTTATTGTTTTGGAGTCTTACTCGGCTTCAACGGCACCAACAACTTCTGGTGGACCACCAAGGCAGCTCGACTCGGTTCTCCTTGATTCGCTTGCCGAGAGGTGTATGGAGGTATTGTACCAAGAGCATCATCTGCGGGTGTACTGTGTTCTACTTACAGCTCCAAACAGTCTGCCGCGTGTCACCAAGAACGGCAGACAAGAAATTGGTAACATGCTCTGTCGCAAAGATTTCGAGGCCGGTATGCTGCAAGCGGTGCATGTCAAGTTTGGAGTTGAACGATCAGTGCTGAATCTGCCCGTCGGTGTTGACCCCGAGGGTGGGATATGGTCCCCTACTGCTCTGGCATCAAGACAAGACTTGCTTGCCTATCAGGAAAAGCAATACTCGGGTGTGGATTATCGCGATGTGGTGATGGATGACAGAACTTCCACCCCATTGAACAACTTCAAGACAATTGTCGACCTTCTTCAATGGCGAGTCTCCCGCCAAGCCGAAGAATTGGCTTACTGCTCTATCGATAGCCGAGGGAAGGAAGGCAAGGGTGTCACCTGGAAGAAGTTTGACCTAAAAGTCTCTGCAGTGGCGACCTACCTCAAGAACAAGGTGAAGGTACGACCAGGAGATCATCTCGTGCTGATGTACACCCATTCAGAGGAATACATCTATGCCATTCATGCTTGTCTGTGCTTGGGTGCTGTTGTCATCCCGATGGCTCCAATAGATCAAAATCGTCTTTCAGAGGATGCGCCTGCATTCTTACACGTCATAAATGATTTCAATGTCAAGGCCATCATCGTCAATACCGAGGTCGACCATGTTATGAGGCAGAAGCTTGTGTCGCAGCACATCAAACAGTCCGCCCAGGTTCTTCGCATTGGTGTCCCTGCTATTTACAATACCACAAAGCCGTCGAAGCAGTCCCACGGATGTCACGAGCTCGGCTACACTGTGAAAGATACCTGGCTCCAGGCCAACCAGCCTGCTCTGGTCTGGACTTATTGGACCCCAGATCAGCGAAGAATCTCGGTCCAAATTTCCCATGAAACCATCATGGGCATGTGCAAGGTTCAAAAAGAAACCTGTCAAATGACAAGCTCGAGGCCAGTGCTTGGAAGTGTCCGAAGTACCCTAGGCCTCGGATTTCTATACACCTGCCTGATGGGCATTTTCGTCGGTAAGCTTGCTGTTAATCTATGAAGATTTCCTTTCTCACATATTATGCCAGGTGCGCCTACATATCTTGTTTCGCCGGTTGATTTCGCTCAAAACCCAATGACTCTCTTCGTAACACTTGCTCGGTACAAGATCAAGGATACTTACGCCACCAGTCAGATGTTGGACTACGCGATGAGTGCTATGGCTGGGAAAGGCTTCCAGCTTCAAGAACTGAAGAACATCATGATTTCCGCAGAGGGCCGTCCGAGAACGGATATCTGTACGTGTCATCGCCATCACAACCATAAAGAGAAGCTAATCCGATCACACAGATGGAAAGGTACGCCTACATTTCGCCAACGCCAGCTTGGACCGTACCTCAATCAACGTCATTTACTCGCACGTCCTCAACCCGATGATTACCACAAGATCATACATGTGCATTGAGCCGATCGAGCTATGGCTCGACTTGCGAAGCCTCCGTCAAGGCCTTATCTACCCCGTGGACCCCGATGCTGATCCCACCGCGCTTTTGCTGCAGGACTCGGGTATGGTACCAGTCAACACACAGATTGCTATTGTGAACCCCGAGACCTGCACTCTCGCGCATGTTGGCGAGTACGGTGAGATCTGGGTCCAGTCTGATGCTTGCGCTCAGGGATTCTACAAATCAAAGCAAGAATTTGACTCCGAGCGGTTGAACGGCAGAGTTGCAGACGGCGATCCCAGCGTGCCTTATGTCCGTACTGGTGATCTTGGTTTCCTTCACACCGTTACTCGACCGATCGGTCCAGGCGGCCAGCCAGTTGATATGCAAGTACTGTTCCTCCTTGGCAGCATCGGCGAGACCTTCGAGGTCAACGGACTCAACCACTTCCCTATGGATATTGAACACTCCGTAGAGAATTGCCACCGCAACATCGTGAATGGAGGATGGTAAGTAAATGGCATTTTTCTCAGATCAGAAATGGAGACTAACATGACATTTTCAGTGCTATTTTCCAAGCCGGTGGCTTGGTTGTTGTCGTTGTTGAGGTTACCCGAAAGGCCTATCTAGCCTCCCTTGTCCCCGTTATTGTTGATGCTATCCTCATGGAGCATCAGGTTGTTGCGGATATTGTCGCATTTGTCTCCCACGGCGACTTCCCCCGTTCTCGTCTGGGCGAAAAGCAGCGCGGAAAGGTTCTCGCCTCATGGGTGACCCGGAAGCTGCGAACCATTGCTCAGTTTAGCATCCGTGACCTGGAGGGCGGTAGCCCATTTGCGGACATGCCTCAGCATCGCATGAGCAAAGCTTCTAAGCCTGGAAGCACCATGGACACCAGCATCCGACAGTCTACAATGAATCCGGACATCGACACGGGAGTGCCTCGCTCTCCAGCTGGGGTAACATTGGTAGAGACCAGTCATCCCGCGGCTAGTTACCTCAGCGACCGAGCTGGGTCTATGCCGCATGAATTTGGGAGTGCCACTGACAATAATGTGGCTGGCACTCCTGTCCCGAAGCCTAACCCCGCTGTGCCTCACATCAAGGAGCCACAGTCCGCCACGATTGTAACTGAGTTTGACGATCATCACTACGATACCTTGGATTCCACCGCGAGTACCGCCAACGTGGACCGTGATTTCCGGTTTAGTTTTGATATGGCCGACAACCCCGTCCAGTCTCAAACGTATGGATATCCTAACGGTGAACAGCCCTTGGCGGGACGAGAGGCGCTTCCCAACTATTATGGATGGGATCACAATAACGGCCAGGCTATTGGCACAGCTCATGCTGAATCAGCACGTCCAGGCACACAGGGCAGCGGAAGGGTCGATGATTGGCCCCAGGAAGCCCTCATGTACCAGTCGGCACTAGGTGCAGAAGACGGACATGACTTTCACCGAGGCAGCAACAATGCTGCACCACCCACTCGGCAACTACGAGGCTTGAACTTGGATTGAGCGCATGCATTGTAGATTTGAAATGATTTATTGCCATTGAAAAGCCTTCTGCCCGTGTTTTCTTGACGGTTCTGATGATTTTCCCCCCAGCATTGCGTCTTCTTTATCCAGTTTCTTCCCAATACCTTAGCTCTCTACGTCTGTAATTTGTGTATACCCAGTATATCTTTTCTTCTGTCGAATATTGTAGATAAATCCTTTTGATTTTGGTTATTATTATATGTACTAGACTTAAAGGCACGACCCACCCTAACACCACCGATGTCTGCAAGCTCGCAATCGCCGATCATTTTTATACTCCACGTCTGTCTGTTGTCTGTCTGTTGTCTGTCTGTTATATTTTGTATTGTCTTGTTCTCCGACCGATCGACTTCCCGCATAACTTGCAACCTATCACCGACATGCCGATCATATACGTTGTACAGCATTACGATGTCTACTCTGATGCTCGCTGATATGCAATTCTATGGAGAAATCACACAACAGCTTCTCGGTGTCTTCCCATGATGCAGGGCTGGGATAAGCTGAAGAGCTAAACAGAGGTAGATAGCTGCTTCTAGCTTTCAAGCTCAAATGGTGAGTTGGTCTTGACTGTCTGGGGTGTATATATAGATATGCTAACTCTCATAGAAACCGATATCAACGTCCCTCTCATCGTCCGGGGCCCTGGTATCGGCAAGAACCAGACTTTGGATGCTATCACCTCTCATACGGATCTAGCTCCATACTTTCTTGAATATAGCCCGGGGTAACTCGAGACGGGTTGGATGGCAAGAAGATTCCTACTACGATTGCCGCCAGCACGGCGGACAATAGGACCGAGCATGTTGCTATTGAGTACTGGGGCTTGGTGAGAAATTCCCACGAGTAATTCTCATAGCAAGAGCATATTAAACCAACCATTTAACATTAAACATAGGCTGTACCAGAAGGAATCTACGAATATGCCAGCGACAAGCTCGACCAGCCACATAACAGCTACCAGAGAAATACATACAAGGGTATCCGACTGATTGCCGACGACTATAGTCTATACTATGCAGTATGGTGCACAAACGAGAAAGAATTCTTCGATCTGAAGGTACACCATCCCCTTATATCCTACAGTATATCTAGCAACAAGCCCTAACACCCTAAAACAGGGTGACCCTCATCAAACCGTGAATCTAGGTGTCCACCCAGCCAAACACCCCTACTACAATATTGCAAATCGTGGGCTGTCACAAATAATAGCGCGGTTAGACGCACTGATGCTCGTGCTCAAGTCCTGCGAAGGCGACGTGTGTCGATATCCCTGGCGGCAGCTGCACCCAGCCGGTAAAGTGAACAGTCTTGCCGATGCGCTAGACTCCGGCTTTGATACTTTCTACGCGAAACAGCCGAAGGTTTCGTTCTCGTCTTGTGAGCATGGGTATATCATCTCAGCGGAGGGGCCGCAGAAGTTCAATTCTTATGGGGCTAGTGTGAAGAGGGGGTGGGGATTGGATGAGTTGTTCGAGTGGTGAGCTTCGATGTCTCTGGGGTTTTATGGCTTGACATGTGTTGGAGAGAGCTGTTGATATCCATAAATAGCGGCAATGATCATACCGTTCGACTTTATGACTATGTCCAGCTAAGCGGATGTTATATCTGAGAGGTAATCGCTGAAGAAAACAGATTGATTCGAATAGATAGTGGTATTCACATTATTGCTATAACTTTTTGGTATTTGGTTGACTTTTGTTTACAGTTTTTCAGCCTGTGTTGTCAGCTGCTCGATGTTGACCTTGGCACTCAGACCGCCATTAGATGTGGCAGCCTCGGGAGTACCAGCCAACTGCTCGAGGGCCTGGATGTCCTCATCGGTGAGGGTGTTGGAGCGGATGGGACGGAAAGGAGCAGGAGAGCCAGCGCGAGAGGTGAGGAACTAAACAAATGTTAGTAGTGAAATGCGGACAAATCTTAAAAGATTAAATCTTACCGAGCTGGCGGCGCTAAGCAGCGCAATCAGAGAGGCCTGGACCACATCCTGGTGGATACCAACACCCCACACCTGTTGTTTGCTGCCGGCTGCTGTACAGTGAATGTATGTAGCAGCCTTGGTATCACGGCCGCGACCAATGGAGTGTTCCTTGTAGTCGCGGACATCGAGATCGATACCGAGGGAGGAAAGCGCGGTAGCCAGAGAGGAGATAGCACCTGCGCCGACACCGGTGATGGCATGCTGGACATTGTCGATCTCGATAACACCAGTGAAGCGACGCTTGAGGTTCTTGGTGTTGAGAGCCTTGCCGGGCTCGGGAGGAGCAGGGGACTGCGAGCGGTCTGTGGTGATGCTGTAGTCGACAAGGGTGAAGCGAGGGTTTGACTTGAGGTGGTAGGCCTCCTCGAAGAGGTTGACGATCTCGGTGGGCTTCAACTCGCGACTGACAGCCTCGGTCTTCTCCTGCACGATCTTGCTGAACTCGACCTGCAGCGCGCGAGGGAGATCCAGCTCCAGGCTGCGCAGGATAACCCAGGCGGCACCACCCTTGCCACTCTGGGAGTTGACGCGGATGACTGCCTCGTAGGTACGGCCGATATCTTGAGGGTCCAGGGGCAGGTATGGGACTGTCCATTGGGTGTCCTCGTCGGCACCCCCCGCATCTTCGCGTAGCTTGAAGCCCTTCTTAATTGCATCTTGGTGGCTAAATTTCAGAACCGGTTAGCACAGAGAGTAACACAATTAGAAAGGAAAAGAAAGGAAAACAAACCTTCCGGAGAATGCGCACACCACGAGCTGACCACCATATGGCGCACGCTCGTTGACGGGGATCTTGTTGCTCTCCTCTACCACCTTGATCACAGAGTTGATGTCCGAGAAGTCGACGCCTGGTGAGACACCTTGTGTGTACAGGTTCAGGGCGAGAGTTACCAGGTCCACGTTTCCGGTACGCTCACCGTTGCCAAACAGAGTACCCTCTACACGCTCGGCACCGGCCATCTGTGCCAGTTCAGCTGCAGCAACAGCGCAGCCACGGTCGTTATGCGGGTGGACTGAAACAACGAACTTCTCGCGCTCAGTCATGTTTGTGCAGAAGTACTCAATCTGATCAGCAAAGACGTTGGGGGTGGTCATCTCTACCGTGGCAGGCAGGTTGAAAATCATGGGCTTCTCCACGGTGGGTCCCCATGCCTCCTTAACAGCCTGGCAGACCTCCACGGCAAACTCGGGCTCGGTATCGGAGAAAGTCTCCGGGGAGAACTCGAATTGCCAATCTGTGCCAGCCTGGGAGGGGTCGTCCTTGGTGATAGAACGCGCGTACTTTGTGCATTTGACAGCCAGCTCCAGACTCTGTTTATGGTCCATGTTGAAGATGATCCGACGGAAACAGGGGCTGGTTGCGAGGTAAATGTGGAGGATAGCCTTCTTAGCGCCCTTTAGGGAATCGACTGTGCGACGGATGAGGTCCTCACGGCAGGGAGCCAGGACCTGCAGGGCGACATCATCAGGTGTGAGACCGGGCTCTTCAACCAGACGGCGAGTGAAGTCGAAATCCGTTTGGGATGCAGACGGGAAGGACACTTCGATTTCCTTGTAGCCGATGTCGACGAGCATCTTGAAGAAACGGTATTTTTGCTCGCCATCCTGTAAAGCCAATCCAATCAATATGAGAAACAGCGGTGAACAGTACATCATATCATACCATTGGGTCTGGCAGAGACTGGTTGCCATCACGCAAATCGGTTGCCAGCCAGCGAGGAGGCTTGTCAATGACTTTGTTGGGCCATTGGCGATTTGGCAGGTTCAGCGGCTTGAAAGCCTTATACTTTTTTGAGGGATCCTTGAGCCTTTCAAAAGATTAGCATGTAGGATCACCAAAATCGAAGTCATCTCAATCTCAACATACATCGGCATGGTGTTTTTGGCGGGGTACCGCGGGGGGCAAGTGGATAAGAGACGATAAAAGGTAGGGGATTCGTTATAAGTAGTCCAAACAGACTGGAGATTGATCTGATTAAAAGTAAAAAATTGGCTTTCAAAATATGGACGCCGGGATACTTTTATAGCAAAAGAGAAAACACGGCCAGTTCGGAATGTGGAATATGCTGTGACTCAAATGGGCCCGTCAATGACGCCGAGTTTTTCGGCGCCGACAGCGGAGTCACGTGATATGTGCATTAGTCGAAGGGCGCGATGGATCTGCAATAATTGACTCGATAATGAGCTTGAGATACCGCTGATAGATTCTGAGTCTCAATTTATATCATTTATGTTCCCTTTCCTTCCACTTTATCTCTATTTGTGACGAATATCGACTGTCCCTGTGTCCATAGGGGCACCCCGAACATCGGAGGTATTCATGCCTGAGGCATCCTCTCCGAGGATAGCCGCGGGCATTGTTTGGTCACGATGGATGTGCGTTGGTTAGAATGAGAACTCGAATTCGGCAAAAGCTTGGTCTAATATACAATAAAAGAAGTAAAATGGTCACGCTCAAAATGACAACACAGAATAGTTATACAACATACAAAGTTACACAAAGTTCTTCTCAAGTTCGACCAGTAGTGGATGAACCTCGTCCACACCAAGTTTAATAGCTCGGGGATTCTGTAACGCATCATCACCTAGTCTGGCTTTGATCAGCGCCTGCAATGTCTGAGCATCTTTATCTGTCTTGCTCTGCATCTGCCCAGTGACATCCACAGTGATACCACCATCGGCCAGGTCCCGCGATCCGAGAATAAAGATGAGGTTATACTTCATCTGTTTAGCCCGCTGGATCTTCTTGCCCAGGGTCTGTGCGCTAGTATCGACATCAACCAAGAATGTAGAGTCGACAGAGGACAGTGGGCGGGGCGACTCAGCGGTGCTATCATTCACCAATGCGCGGAAACCAGCGAACTTGGCTGCGGCTTCCTGAGCCTGGCGCACAACAGCATCATCTTGGTTAACTGTCAGGATAATGGCCTGACGTGGAGAAAGCCAGAATGGCCAGTGACCACCATGCTGTTCAATCAGCAGCGCCAAAAAGCGCTCCAATGAGCCAAAGATGGCACGGTGAATCAAAACTGGAGTCGCAACTCCGGGGGTGGCTGGATTGTAATCTGGCTCACCCTCTGCAACTTGATATTCCAGCTCAAATCGCTGTGGCAGGTTCATGTCCAATTGAATTGTAGACAGCTGGTGGTACTTTCCAGCTTGATCCTGGAGCTGGATGTCGATCTTGGGACCGTAAAATGCACCATCGCCCTCATTCAGCGCCCATTCGCGTCCGGTACTATCCAGAGCTTCGCGCAATTGCATCTCGGCATTGTCCCACATCTCCAAAGTTCCGATATAATCCGTTTCCGGTCGAGTCGACAGGACCAATCGATACGGACCGAGTCCGAAGGTTTTCATAGCCATATCCACGAAGCCCAGTGCCGATGTGATCTCCGATTTGATCTGCTGCGGGCGACTGAATATATGACCATCATCCTGATGAAAACGGCGCACACGTGTCAGCCCTGTGAGCGAACCTGATACTTCGTTGCGGTGCAGCGGGCTGAAGTCTGCATAGCGCACCGGCATGTCGCGGTAGGAGTGATTTTGCGACTTGAAGAGTAGGCAATGGCCGGGACAGTTCATTGGCTTCAGACCATAGGACTCGTCTTCACCCACTTCACCCTCTACCTCGCCACTAGCTCCTCGTCCGGTCACCTCATACATGTCATCCTTGTAGTTCTGCCAGTGGCCCGATATCTCCCAGAGCGATTTTTTGTAGATGGTCGGGGTTAGGACTTCACGAAAGCCGTATTGTAGGTACTGGGTGCGGAGGAAGGAGATGAGTTTATTCACAACATGTGTGCCATTTGGGAGGAACAGAGGAGATCCGGGACTGTAGACTGAAGATGTGAAGAGCTCTTGGGAGGTTCCGAGAGCTCGATGGTCGGTGGGAGGTATTGTTGGAGCTTCGGGTTTGTCAGAACATGAGCAATGGCGAATCGCTGTGTATGACAGCGGTCGCGATCTCGAAAATTGCCATGGCAAAGATTTAACGCCAGGAGTTAGGGACGGTCTCAGTCGAAGCAGTGAGCGCATGGTTGAAGATTCTCACTTGCTCGGCCGCGGCGGTTTCTCCGATCTTTCTTCCCCACCGCTTTACACGTGCGACAGTCTTTGAGTCAGTCGCATTCAAAACATTTGTTGAAACACTCCGAGTGAAATAATTAACCACAGAACATATCAACTATTACACAAAGCGCATGTCTTGCTGAGATGTTTATGCCATGTCTACAGAACAGCCTACCCCAGATCGCCTGGCTCTTGGCGAATCCTGGGTGATAGCATCAACTGCTTCTCTAAATGCAAAAGAAGACCCCACTGAAACTCCAAATGCCCGGCATGAAAGCAGTAAAGCGACTACAAAGACACCCGACCCGGTATCCGAGTCGCTGGCATCTTCCTCGTCATCATCATGGACCATATCGGGCCCGGAGCTTATCATGCCCTCTATCTGCGAAACGCCCAATTTAGATGGGTCATGGGTAGAATATGTACGGAGTCCGAAGCAGCAAGGCTCAGAGAGCATGAGAAAACGACGCAAAGTTTCTATGCCGAATGGTGTAAAGCAGCGAGAACAGGACCGGACCAGCGCTAAAGCTGGAGATACACATGCTGGTTCTTCTGCAGAGACAACCAAACAACCAGGGCGGGTTGTGAAAGCCAAGTCCATATTTCGTGGTCATACTACCCTCGCCCGCAACGCAATCAACACAGTCCTGATCGCCATCATCCTGCACCTGCTGGTACTCCCCGAGGTAGTCTACCAAGCCAAAGACCTCTGCCATGTCCCAAGCATCAAGACTCTCTACCCGAACAGCTGCATTACCCTCCCCACGACATACCCACCACGCAGCGCCTACCACCCATCCGCAACACCCCCAGAAGAAACCCTCGCAACCTCCCAGCGCCAACTGGAATCCATATTCGACACCGCCCTCGAAACCCTCACACCTCTATCCGCAATGCTCAAACAAAGTGAAAGCATGCTCGCGGACCTAGAGTCACAACTAAAATCAACCTTCCCAGACGCTCGCAACGCGCTGGACCTCGAATTCACCGGCAGCAACCAAGCCGTGCAAACAGCAGTATGGGAATTCGACTCTCTACGCGCCGACCTGCGCTCAGCAATCGACAGCCTGCTCGCCTCGCGACCAGCAACCGAAATAAGCGGCACAGCAGCTCTAGACACGCGACTCGCGATCCAAATGCGACGACGCGAAGAGTACCTAGACCGGCTGCGCTCTCAGATCCGCAGCAAAGCAGACTCGCTCAACGCGCGATTCACCACACTAGACGACCACCTCGAAGCGGTAGACGGGATCGTAGCACGCGAAGAACGGCGAAGCCCAACACTCCACAAGTACCGATCGACGTCTGACGACAGCAGCAGCGACCGGCTATATTCTGTACTCGACTCGCTCCCGCTAGGACCGTTTGGGGCATATTTGTTCCGGGGACGATCGTCAGGAGTTGCAGATGCGAATACGGTTGCAGGGATGGAGTCATCATCTTCTGCCGTGGCCTCCACGGCATCCACCGAACGCACACACACACCCCGGCCCGCGGCAACCCTTGCTCTTCTCCGGGTCGCGGCCACGCACCATCATCCCGTGGCTGACTCGGTGTTACGGCTATCACGGCAGTTGAGGGATGCGCGCCGTGCGACTGGGGCTGGGTCCACTTGGTAAATTGAGGTCTCCACAGGGGGCTAGGGGCTGGGGGCGCTGAGGGGAACCTCTAATTCTGATAAGGATTCGAGAGTTGGTGAATTTTGAATTTAAAGGGTTTTTAGGGGTGTTCACGTAGTTACGGTTTGGTTTGGGGAGTCAATGTTTGGACTGTATTTGTTTTTACTTTGGGTATTTCTATCCAAGAAGATGAGATGAGTTAGATGCAATAATGAGCCACGACAGTTTTACCCAGTCCTTCCACTGTACTCCAATATACAACATACCCAATACAACATAAACATACACAGATTGAACCAAGTTGAGTACTCCGTAATGTAATTTTAATACAGGTATCTGTAGATCCTTTCTTTGCTCATCCACGGTTCGGCCATATCATCGCCGCCCCATCAACCAATCTAACTACAGACACCTCCTTAAGTACTCCGTACTGATCCTCCAATCCAAGGACAGACCCATTACAATCAAGTTCAATCAACTGATCGATCCACGGCTCACATAAAATCCATTTTCGGTGTAAAGGCTTAATATAGATATTCTCGGTGTTCTTGGTCCGGAGAGGCCGATGATGAATTACAGTGGATGTGCATGTAACGAACGGAGCCACAAAAAAAAGACGAAAAACCAATGCATATAATCGATGCGGATGCGATGCGGATGTAGGATAGGAATTTCGGTATACGAATACAACGGCAACGCAAAGCGAAGAGACATGCAGCAATAGGAAATAAGCGGTGAAGAGATCTAGAATTGTAGGTTACAATGGAAATGATTTGAAGTGCTCCGAAGAGTCAATTGAATTGATATTATTGCATATTTGCTCAAAGGCAAAAATATGTAGGACGCTGATAGATACATGATGTCCGCCCAAAGAGAATGGCCCACGTTACCGGACTATGCCAATGAACATATCCGGGCAACCTAAAGAATAGATTGCATTTGGGCACCAAGGACAAAAAGGAGAAAAATGGTACAGCCAGAAAAAAAAAGCAAATAACATCCATCAACCATTACCATACCCGGTCCAGCCAAGTATCCTCTTTCGAGGCGCGTTTCATTAATGAGGCGTCAAAAATTCGTAGCGCTCAAAGGGACATTTAGAGCTGGAGCATGGCGGTTAACAGACCCAGGAGGGACACAGGTGCCAAGTAGCCGGCAGTGACAGAGGCAGCTGCGTTGAAGCTAGGGCTGGCACTAGCGCTGGCACTGGTGGACGAGCCAGAACCCGAGGGGGAGCTGGAGCTGGAGCCAGTCTCAGTGCTAGAACCGGAGCCGGTGGTGGAGCCAGAGTCAGAGCTAGATCCAGAGCTAGATCCAGAGCTGGAGCCAGAGGTGGGGGTGGAGCTAGGGCTAGGGCTGGAGCCAGAGCTGGCGCTGCTAGAGCTGGGGGAGGCACCAGAGCTGGAAGCACTGACGGCACCGGAGCTAGAGGCGGCAGTAGACGACTCGGCAGTGGACTCGGCAGACGAGGAACTGGAGGTCTTCGTAACCAGAGTAGTGGCAGCGGTGGAAGTGGTCTCGGTGGTGGTGGAAGGAGACTTAGTAGTGGAAGAGGCAGCCTCGGAAGAGCTGGTGGCAGCGTCGGAGGTAGTGGTGGCAGCTTCGGGGGTAGTGGTGCTGCGCGAGCTCACGGCATTGGACCCGGTGAACTTGATGCTGTCAGAGGAGCCAGAATTGTCGGACCAAGTGTAGGACTCGGCAGGGTTGGTGTTCTTGACAGTGATGCTCTTGATGTACATGGAGAAGGGACCCTTGGAATAGTCGGTCAGACCACCAGCCCAGTCAATGGTACCTTGACCGTTGGTAGGAGCACCACCGGCCCAGATACCAACGTGGATGTTCATAGGGGTCTGAGGGAAGCGAGCACCACCCTGGGCATCGTTGTAGTTGAGAGTGCGGACATTGGCGCCATCAATCAACCAGCTGATGGTGTCCTTGGACCACTGGACGGTGTAGGTGTGGAAAGACTCCTGAGGGGTGGTGACGGGGACCCAAGTGTCACGGTCATAGGTCGTGGTGTCACCCTTTCCGAAGTAGTTGGTCTCAATGGTGTTATCCTTTCCACCCAGAGCTTCCTGTATTTTAGTTAGTTATTATTATTCATGTATACTTGGGGGGGTAATATATCACATACCCAGTCAATCTCATCTAAATCATCAGATTGTAAAAAGGCAGAGCTGACAATGCCTTGGCCAGGAGAGGTCTTCATCTCAATGGACAATTCGCCGTAGAAGAAATAGAAGTCGCTGACAAGGGTAGGAGCATCTCCTTCCTTGTTGATAGTGAACTCGGCACCGTTGGAGCCGGTGGGGACTGTGCCGCCACTGACCTTCCACTGGTCGAGGGAACTAGCCTGGGTAAAGTCAAAGTGAATACTGGACTCAGCCAAACCCTTGTTCGGGGAGCATGTTGCCTTCGTCGGGTTGCAGTCAGAGTAAGTCTGAGCCGAAACGAGAGGGGCAGCCACAGCGAGAGCCGCAGCAGCGAACTTCATGAAAGACGGCATTTTGGGTACAATACACGCGCGATTCAAAGAGAAGTGAATATGTAAACAAGAGAAAGGGAAATCAACGAGGGAACCCTTTCAGATATATATATCTCTCTCTCCCGCAAGTAACGAGGAAAGTGGCAACGAAAGTGGACTATAGCGAGAACCTTGGGCAAGAACGATGGGGAGGCACCAGTTTATCTATGTCCGTACCTTCTCCACAAGAGTGTACAAATGTACAAAATATATTGCACTGCCCACGCTACTAAAAAAAGGGAGGCGGGAGTGACTGGAGATGAAAGATGATTGGACCTCGGGTGGTAAGGCCGGACACGCTGAGACAAAAAAAGGTCAGACTGTCCAGTCA
The DNA here is from genome assembly GCA_928213465.1 of Penicillium sclerotigenum. Lineage (NCBI taxonomy): Eukaryota > Fungi > Ascomycota > Eurotiomycetes > Eurotiales > Aspergillaceae > Penicillium > Penicillium sclerotigenum. Next base: position 117,641 of record CAKMRK010000451.1, on the reverse strand, counting down.
AGTGGACCCCTTTGATCGTCCATGAGGGGAAAAGTGGAGTTTAAATATTATGCACCATGGATTTGTGGGTTGTGAGACACGGATGAGGCTGGAAATATCCATGGGTGAAGTGTACAGTACAGTCCATCCTCCGTATGGAGTACATTACCATATACCTACTCCGTATTCATTCCTATATTACATATCAATACCTCTAGGACTACTCCGTAGAGGGTCTGATATTGTAAGGTGGTAATACAACATCCATGGATATGATAACCCTTTGTTGATCAATCCATGAGTGAATTCGGAATTATGATCACAAACCACTCCCGTACTCCACACTGTTACATCAAGGGTCCATAAAAGAAAATTCAATAGCACAATAATATACGGAGTACGGAGTACATCATGCTACTTCGTATTCCTGCATTGTAGACACCTTGTGAAAAGTGAACCAGCCCTGTAGGAATTAAAGTGACCGCCAAGATTATTGCCTTGAAGATGGGGAGATTCTTTTTTTTACGGAGTAGTTCTTTTCCCATCCCGCCTGATTTTTTTTTATATTACAATTCCAGCCACATTTATTCCACCCTCAAATCATATCCCCAATTAAATTAATGTCTATCATCGCCATCTACAATCTATGTTCTACTCTATACATCTATTATGTACATTATGTACAGCTCGCATAAAATTAGTTACCTAAACTCGGTATTAATAATAACCAATTTGGTGTACTCCGTACGAAACTCACACATCCACCCGACAGGTTTATCAGATGACCCAGGAACTAGCGGCCTGTGCCTCAACTAGTCCTGATCCCACCTTGGGGCGGAGTGAGACTTTGTTCCTTAGAATAGCCCGTACCTGATTGAATGTACAATGTAGAATAGTATTTGCGCCCTCGATTTGTCTCATTAGTACTCGGGAGCTATTCTGGTCCTTTGAAGACTTGAAAGAGTCGAAATTATTGTTATCTCAAAAGACAATGTCTTGCCCTCTCCTACCCTCCTCTCTTATGCAAGGTCACGCAAGGGGTTTATTGTTCTCAGGTTTCTTATCAACTGCTTCATTATGTTTAATTCTATAATTTTATAATTCTATACTCCGTACATTCATACAGCATACATCGTACTCCATCCATGCACGTATTGATACATGTGATTGCTAACTCGCCTGCTGGGGCTATGGAGTTAAGATGCAGGGCCGTTTTCCAGCACAGCCAATCATCGTTTCGACTCATTTCACCGAGTAAAAATAATCGCTTGCATCGATCGCTGGATCAGGCCCAATTGAGCGAACTCAAAAAGAACGTGGCGTGAGCTTTGAGAAGGGGATGTTCCCCAGAAAAACCTTGGAATAACCTCCACCAAATACCCATGGATCCGGTTAAAAAATAGCCCTCAAACTAACTCGACCATAATCCAACCCCATAGCCTCATAGAGTCACCTCGGCAGGCCCAGTCAACTCAATCTGGACCTTCTTTGTAAAACTCTGTCTCTGAGCATCATATCCGACATCCCGACGCTTATTCTTCTGCCCAAGCAACGTAACAGCCTCAACAACCACATTGGGATGATACCCATACCGACCCAGGATCCGGAGCTTGCCATCTCGGTACTTGAACTGAATCTCAGCCGCACTATCCGGCTGAATCGACTCGCCATCATCAAGATACAGCTCACCCTCCGCGGATCCATCAACACCAGGCGCAATGAGAATTTCAAAGCCGTGTTTGCGCAGATCCGTCGTAGTCTCGGCACTTTCTATACGGAGGGGGATGATACTTCCACCACGGATATGAATCGGGATATCCGTAAGACCGAGGCCAGTAATCGTCTTCACAGATCCATCGCCCTGCACAGCAACACCAGTAAACCAATCATAGAAGAGATCCTCTGGGAAATAGGCGTCGACAGAGGTAGCGCCCTCTTCCGAGACAGGCGAGACGAGAATGGAATCACCGTAGAAGAACTGCAGCTCATTACCAAAAGTCTTGCTATCCTCAGGGTAAATGTAGAAAAGCGGCTGGAGGAACGGACTGCCCGTCAATGTCTGACGATGGAAAGAAGTATAGAGGTAATCGAGAAGACGATATCTGATATCGATGATCTTCTTCGCAGCCTTTGTCACAGTCGGCCAGCGATAGAATTCCTGCGGCACGGTACCGAACTCGTTGTGGTTCCGATAGAACGGATAGAAGCCGCCAAGCATTGCCCAGCGCGCACACAGCTCTTCGGTTGTGTTTCCCCCGAAGCCGCAGACGTCGCTGCCAACCATTGGGACTTGGAAAATCGAGGCAAAGGCGAGCATCTGTGGGATTGACACACGGTATTTATCCCATTGGCTGAAATTATCCCCGAGCCTGTTGCGGGAATGGGGTTAGTATAGGTGTATCTGGGAGATTGGTTTGGGAGTTTTGTGTAATCTTACCAGTGGCCGACCCGAGAGCCCGCTCCAGCGAAGGTACTCCGCGTGATGATCAAGGGTCGTACGTTGGGTCGACGCTTCAACATTGCTTCGCGAGAAGCCGAGCTCATCACTGGGGATGGTGTTAAAAGGTCCTGATAATGAACATGGGGGACTTACTGGTTCCATAGAGATTGTGCGTGTCATACTCAGTGTAACCCTCGCCGGCATGAATGATATCAGTGTCAATAGTCTTATTGCTAATTGAACCAGCCTCGTTTGCGATCTGATAAGGCGGGCTAATAAGGTCTCGACCAGACAAGCCGACCTTCTTTCCCTTTCCACCACGACTCCGTTTCTCACTGATAATAGGTGTCTCAATAAAAGCATCGCCTCTCTTCACATGGTGTGACGAAGAAGCCCCAGATGAGGAAGACCCAGGCTGGAAATTAGCTGGGAAACCGGGGATATGACGGGGAGGCGATCGGACTGGCGGAGGCGCTGGGGGTAGGTTGTTCTCCTTGGCGTACTCTGCTGGGTTATTGCAAGGGGACGGGCAAAAATTCGAAGCTTCGTTCATGTCGATCCATAGACCGTCAATGTCAACGCCGTCTCTTGCGCTAAAAAATCGATTGAATTCCGAGTTCCAGTATCTCTGTGTGTCTTCGTTGAACCAGTCTGGGTAGACGGTGAGGCCGGGCCAGACGGCACCTAGACATATTCTGTTAGAAATAATGGGTATTGTGGTTCTGTTGGTTCACTTGCCTTCGTAAAGTTCGTTCTGTTCATTGTCCCGGTATAGGAAAACGCCCTGGTCATAGCCTCGTTTAAAAGCACCGTTATCTGGTAGCGCAGTCATTGTTAGAGCGGAATTGAGGGGAAGCAAGTAACTATAACACTTACTAGAGTTACTGACGGCCGGATCGACCATGACAATGTAGTGCTGGTCATGCTTATGAAGATACGAAACCAACTCGCGCATCCTGTCGATAGGGAATCGCTCATCGTCTAGAGTAAATACCCGTCGACCACTCATATAGTCAATATCGGTCCACATAGTCTCAAGTGGGATTCCAGCACGGCTGTAGTTATAAACTACCTCGGCAACATCGAAGACATCCTGGTAGCCATATCGGCAGTTGTGATACTGGAGCAATGTTAATTATAATACATTTTCAGAAATCCAACGTGGAAATAACTTACTCCAAAGGTCCAGTAGCTTTGCATAGCAGGAAGACCAACGACCTCAGAGTACTGCTCGCTGACTTCCTTGGGGGTTGGACCGGCCATGAAGTAGAAATCTAGGACTCCACCGAGGGTGTTATACTCGAGGTATTGTTTGCCATCAGCAGTCTTATCAATCTTGATGTCCATGCCGTTCGAGTTCAAAAAGAAGACCCCATGAGTGCCCTTCTCTCCACGGTGATCAATGTAAATAGGATGAGTACCGTAAAGGTTCGAGTTTGAAGGGATGCTATATGCATCACGGTTCCAGAAGGTGCGAGTATAGTTGGTGGTAGGTAGACGCAGCGAATCACTATGTTCGCCCAGGCCATATAGGTTCGGGTCATTGGGAAGCCAAGTGCGCAAATTCAAGTACTGAGACTGGAAGATGATGTTGGTATCAGAAGTGTCGAAGAGCACTTCATCCCCGCGCAGAACTCGGAATGAGAAAGGGTTCTCTTCGAAGTCGAAGCGAAGGGTGGACTCCTTTTGACGACCTATTGCGCTTTCGGGTCTAGGGAAAACAGAGTCTGGTACTTGGTAGACCTCCTCATTGGCATCGTAGATCATGACATGAAGGCGGGTTTCTGGTAGAATAATGAGTATATATTCACAGTTGGGGATGAAGTATAGGGATGTAATATACCGGTTTGTGCCTCTACAATAAGCTTCAAGTTCGGAAGATCCGTGCCATAGGTGTCACAGGCATCTCCAGCAAGATCGAGGTCAGCAGTCAAGCTCTGGCCCAACTGCTTCACATTGGAAGCTTTATAGCCAGGACAACTATCAAGCTGTGATGTCGATCCCAGGACAGCGGCACCGACGAGGGGAGCCAGGAGAAACAACGTGCCTTTCATGTTTAAAATCGAGCTAGCATTGAAGCACAGTACAACCACAGCATACACACGGCAGGAGACAACAAAGATCGTAGATGGACAAGAGGGACAGTGCACCCTTTTAAGGGATGTACTGGCCTGGATCAGAATTGAGGGGAAGTGTGGGGTGATCAAACGTTGATCAAAGGGATGCTAGAGAGAGATGTATTTGTTGGCCACATGATGAGTGACTTTGCATAACATTGGCAACTGCACTGTCACATCAAATCCTTGTCGGTGAACGGGCCCCTTAACCATCGGCCCCCCGATTTCGAGCTTATACGAGGTGCAGTAGTTTCAAATGCCTCTAGATTCATGCTACAGGGTCCAATTTTTAGTCCATTCATTATTATCTTTATCTTTATTTCTCCAAGGCTTAGCCCGGCTTAAGTCCGAGTATTACGGACATGATCTTAACTTGCAAGGTTCCCCGGTCTGTCATCTATCGCCTTAATGATTGTGCCTCTCCAGTTTCTCTTTCTACACTCGACCAAAAATTCGTAAAAAAATAAAATAGCCATTTCATGGGCTTTCTATTCTGCCCAAGGGCATCCTCTAGGCATCATTCATAAATATATAAAGAAAATCGTCAACGCCAACAGCCGTTCTTGATCCCAACCAGAAACCCGTTGATGTTCTTGAATACCGCTCATCTTTTTCATGCTCTTTGCTCAAAACTTCTCCCCAGCATTAGCGGCTTTAACGTCCTCCTCCGAGCTCATAATTTGCACCTTGATGGCACCAGTCTTGGGGTTAGCGGCAGTCTCGAAGGCCTTCAGAGCGTTGTCAATGGAGAAACGGTGGGTAACCAGCTTGTTCAAGTCAATTACACCGTCCTGAACCAGACGAATGGCTCGAGGCCAGGTGTTGCAGTAGCGGTACTGGTACTGTAGGTCGATCTCCTGGGTGCTGAGACGCATGAAGGGAATGGTCATCTCGTTCTTGCCGACACCGATAACAAACACCTTACCACCAAACTTGACGCTCCAGATGGCGGAGTTGACACTGCTTTCAACACCGGTGCACTCCAGGGCCAGCTTAGGGCGCAGGGCGTCAGGGCCAGAACCCTGGCCGTTATTCATGGCATTGATGATGCCTTCGGCATATTCTTCGGCCGACTTGCCAATCTCCACCTTGTAGGTGCGCACTTCGGGAACCAGAGACTTGGCAAAGGCCAGACGGCCCTCGTCAATGTCAGTGATGACAATAGGACAGGCACCAGCAGCGCGTGCACTGAGCAAACTGATCAGACCGATAGGACCGGCACCAGTGATAAGCAGTGGGTCACCGAGTCGCAGACCACTGCGCTCGACAGCAGCCAATGTCACACTAAGAGGCTCCAACAAAGCACCGTTCTCATAGCTCATATCGCCGATCTTGTGGCACCAAATGGCAGGGTGGTTGACGTACCGCCGGAGCAGGCCGTCGACAGGTGGGGTGGAGAGGAAAGCGACGTTCACGCAACCGTTGTAGCGACCGGTCAGACAGGGCTCGCAGGCGTTGCAAATAACGTTAGGCTCAATGGCAACACGGTCACCGACCTTAAGGTGAGTGACATCGGGAGCGACAGCGAGAATCTGGCCGGCTGATTCGTGACCAAGGATATGGTCCCCAGTGACGATCATGGGGCCAATGCAACCGGCGTGCCAGAAGTGCACATCAGATCCGCAAATACCAGTGCTGCGCACCTCAATTGTGACCTCACCAGCCTTCAGACCCTTGCCAGCATTGATGTCCTCTACTGTCGGGGTGGACTCTGCGATCCAAAGATCATGCTTGGGGTTGGTGTAGACACCGATATTGGTCTTGGTGACAGTTGCAGAAGTCATTGTATAGTGTAGGGAGAGAAGAGGAAGAAAATGAAGAATGAACGCATTAATACGAGGAGGGAACACCTACTTTAATACTCAAAGCCAAAAAAATCCGTGTCCTGTGATCTCATATTGTTCAACCCCACGTTGATAGATGGAGTAACCAAAAAGTGGAGTAGAGGGGCCTTTCGATTTAACCGGGGGAGGGGGATTCAACTGCTTTTTCCCGTCTGAATGAGGAAGAACTTGACCGCTCTCCGTCTCGGGCCGAATTGTCCATCGGCTATCGGTTAATATTGGCAATATCCCCGGTTTTTCAATTTCCTCCCGAACTGTTTTCCTTATGATATTTTTCGGTTCACATCAACACAATCTGAAGTGTTTATATATCAAGTAGATATATACCTAGTGAGAATTGTATCAAGAGAGGTAATTCTCCGGTGGAGTTGAATTTCAAGTGGAGCAAATGTGTTTTTCCGAGATAAACAGTGCAAATTTATTGGCCTCAGGCACGATTTGTTTATTTTACTCCTTGGCATGGATATCTCCCTACTCCGTACTATATATGACACATGTACAACACAGATATAATTTGTCTCACCATGCATAGATACTTAGTTTCATGTTATAAGCCTATCGGGATCTAGCAACCAATCTCTCGGATATTTCAAAGTGCAGCGAGAAGCCGTGTAACAAGTATTGTCATCTGACTACTTACACCCATCCATGTAGGTACTATGTAGTATTGTGTGAGATAAAGTCTAGGCCCAGGTTCACCCTATACGATTGTACATTGGACTAGCTGCTACGGTTGTTTGGTAGGGTCGCAGTTGTAAGGTGATGTCAAATGCATAAAGGAGGTACATGTAGATATCTAATTGAATATTACGTACTTACTGTTCGCATCATTCATAACCACCGAAAATGGATGATTACTCTTGATATAGATCCCTCTCTAGGCGGCTTCTATTTGGTTGGACCGTTCTCTCTGGCCGATGTTGTATTTTGTATATAGATCGCCAGCCACTTTCATCTTAACGTAAATTTGACCATCTTTTGTCTTTATTTCTTGATACATTATTTATCTATTGTTCTGTATCCATTTAAATCATATTTCAGCATTTTCCACTCAATTTTGTTGAGAATAAAGGGGGGGAAAGTACAGCTTTACAGGGTATTGCATTATATATATCTTGACTCACACCAGCCTAGATATGCAAATTGTTTTTATAGTTTAATTTCATAGAGTATTTCTCAAGACAAAGAAGCCTTTATGTCTATTAGTCCCTCTGGGAAATAAAAAACAGCATCACCTTAATTTTACTATCCGGAGTATAGTTCCAGGTTGTGATTCAACTAATGGGGTCGGATGCAGGTACAATGCTATAGCAAGGTGCTAAGATTCCGATCCATTTTCAGATTCACATCTCCAATCAAGATGCACTTGAATACATAAACAATAAGCCCATGAGTTCCCTGAAGTTCCTATATTCCCTTAAATCTATAGGAAAGTCGATTGTTTATTTGGGTTAAAAGACAACTCACGTGACCCGCAATTCCTGAAGTTCCCGAGCGTCAAATCTTCATCTGGTTCTGCTGTTGCGCGAAACTCCAGATCATTAGATCATACTGCCCTCCTATTAGCGATTGCTTCGGGTGTCTCTTGCTTACTTCTTCATTTTCCACTCATTTCCTCCGCAGTATTCAAAATGCCCGCCGCCACCCGTGCCGTTCTGCGGCAATCGCAGTTCCTGACCCGGAGAACCGTTGTCAGACACGCCTCGTCCACCTCGGAGGCTGCCTCCAAGGCTGGTGAGACTGCTTCCTCAGCTGCCTCCAAGGCCTCTGAGGGTCTGTCCAAGGTCTCTGCCTCCGCTGGTCCTGCCCTTTCCAACGCCGCTGGTGCCCTGCGCAAGATCGGTGGACCTGTCGGCAAGGTCATCTCTTTTGTCGATTGTAAGGGACATTCTTTGATTTTTCTCCTCTTTGGATGGCTACAATGGAGTGTTGAACATTGGGTACTCATATAAAGAGAAGGCCAACGATTGACTGATCGATCCGGTTGGAATCGTGCCACCCAATCCCAACCTCCTTGTTGACTTGGATCTGCGGATTCCATTTGCATAAGGTGCATCGCTAACCATCAATCAATCTAGCTCTGATCCCTCCTACCCTCTACTACTCCAAGGTCGGAATTGAGCTCGGCAGACTGGTGTTCCGTGGCCAGAACATGGCTCCTCCGTAAGTCGGACCGTACTCGGTACTCGGTACTCGACCCTTTACTCCCGATCTAACAATTCCTCCTAGCAACCTGGCTACCTTCCAGTCCTACTTCCAGCCCTTCATCACCAACCCTGCCGCCCTCAAGACCCTCCCCTCCCCCTCCACGATCCTCGCCTCTATCCGCAACGCCAGCCCCAAGCAGTTGGCTCTCGCCGGTGTTACTGCCGCTGAGGTCATTGGCTTCTTCACCGTTGGCGAAATGATCGGTCGCATGAACATTGTTGGTTACCGTGGCGAGCCTGCGCACGCGCACTAAGTGGATGTGGATAGAAGAGAATCGTCCTTTCCTTTTTTTCCTATGTTAATCTTCCTGCGCCGTGTATGATAGACGATGGAATTTAAACTGTTGTCTGAGATAGACTTTTTACTGCAATTCATTCCCTGTACCGTTTGTGCTCTACAAAAGTGTAAAATCTTCTGTTTGTATGCTCGATTGTAATCTCAAGGTCAATTGATCTCGACTTGTTTCTCTTGATTCTTTCGTTTTTCCTCCAAGCCTCTCTGAAATCATGCCCATCCCCTGGGCACGAATAGTGGTCCTGATATGGTATATTTATTACGTTCAGACCATTCCATCGTTGGAAATTATTCTTCTCTTGTTATTTTGCCCTCCGCATCTGCTGCGGCGGTGATATCTGACGCGCAATCCTGATTGGCCCGGGAGCAAAGTCGACGGGCCACTTTTTTTTCTTTTCACATCGACATCTTTGACTCAACCAACAAAAGATATGGATGCGTTCAGATTGTTGACCAGATCAACAAAATTAAACCCCGCCTCGTCGGCTTCAGATTCTCGTCTACCGTCCACTGGCAAAGCAGCCAATCCGCAGCTCTTCCGGACCGCGGAGACTGACAAACTCGAGTCTGCCAAGAACGGCAAAAAAAGAAAAAGAGGCGCTGTTGTCCAACAGGATGAGGAAGATGTCCCCGATCTCGACTTTTTTAGTTCAAACAAGCGCCCTGCAACCAGCGTGACGGAAACCGCTGTTGCGATCGAGGACGATGAGAAAGTGTCTGCCCAGGATGCCGCATCTGATGACGAAGATTCCATGGATGAAGTGGAACGTCGCGCTATCTTGAATTCACATAAGATCAAGGTTACAGACATGCGAGATTTGGAAGAGATCCAAGCTCAGCCTACATCTACCAAAGATTCCAAGAAGAAAAAGAAGAAGTCAAAGAAGGAAGAGGCGCCGACTCTCAGTAAGAAGGAGCAGAAGCGCGCCAGACGCTTGTTCCCGGAGCCCCTGCTTAACTTCAAGGAACTGCGGTCTAAATACAAGATCTCCTCACGGCTCGCAGAGAACGTTGCAGAGCAAGGATTTACCGTTCCTACAGAGGTTCAACTTGGTACCCTTCCATTGCTTCTTGGAAAGTCTTCTGAGCCAGATCTTTTGGTCGTTGCTCCCACCGGTAGCGGAAAGACCTTGTCATTCTTGATCCCTGTGATCAACAAAATTGTTCGACACCACCACTCAAACCCCGACGAGCATGGTATTTTGTCCGTGGTTGTGGCGCCCACCAGGGAGCTTGCCAGCCAGATCGTGAACGAGGGCCGCAAGCTAGTGGCTGGAACTGGAGTGAAGATCACGCTGATGAGAAAGGGTATGCGTGTTGGAGATGATGGTGGTGCCCGTGCCAATGTTCTTGAAGAGAACAGCGAAGCATCATCAGGATCAGAAGACGAAGATACTGAAAGCAAGCCAGCAAAGGATCGAGCTAGCGTGCCGGTCACCAAGAGTGATATTCTCGTCACTACGCCTCTGATGTTGGTTAATGCTCTATCTGCGAATCGCACGACCACTATGGCCACATTACCTCTAGTGCGGAGTTTGGTTATGGACGAAGCCGATGTCCTCCTGGACCCGTTGTTCCGGGAACAGACACTCGATATCTGGAAATCATGTTCACACCCCGACTTGCGTGTGGGCCTTTGGTCAGCCACCATGGGATCGAATATCGAGGATCTCACCAAGTCGACCATCAAAGAGCGACTGGAAGATCTCGGACAAAAGCCAAGCAAGCCACATGCACTACTTCGTCTGGTTGTAGGATTGAAAGACTCTGCAATCCCCAACATCGACCACAAACTCGTGTACGCAGCAACAGAACAGGGTAAACTGATGGGACTTCGCCAACTTCTTCGCCCCGCTGCAGCCTCAGCATCAGATATCCGCCTTCGTCCTCCCTTCCTCATTTTCACACAGACCATCCCTCGTGCGGTGGCTCTGCACTCCGAACTTAAATATGATATCCCCGCCGAAGCAGGTGGATCCTCCCGTATTGCGGTTCTCCACTCCGATCTCTCAGATGGCCAACGGTCTGATATCATGCGCGAATTCCGCAAAGGCGAGATCTGGATTTTGGTTACAACGGATCTGCTAGCCCGCGGTGTCGACTTCCGCGGCATCAACGGCGTAGTCAACTACGATATCCCTAACTCGGCCGCCGTCTACGTCCACCGCGTAGGGCGAACCGGTCGTGCTGGTCGCGAGGGCGGTATTGCCGTCACCTACTACACCAAGGAAGACATTCCCTACGTGAAGAGCATTGCCAACATCATCGATGTCAGCGAAAAGCTACGCGGCGGCGAAGAAGGCGACAAATCCATCCAGAAATGGCTGCTCGACGCTCTGCCGAATCTGAGCAAGAACAGCAAGAAGGATATGAAGAGGCATGGTGTCAAGGCGCGCCAGGCCCCAAGATTGACCGATAAGGAGGATGATGGAAAGGGTGCTCGTGGTATGAGAATCAGTACCAAGAGTGGCTTTGAACGCCGCTTGGAGAATAAGAAAAGGGGCGCTATCGAGGCCAGTCGCAACAGGAAGGCTGCCGCAGCGGCTAGCGGCGATGTCAGCGATACTGGTAGCTGGGGTGGATTAGATGATTAAATGCTTAAGTTTCTACTGTACAATACACTATTCCAAGGTTGTCACCGTGGTATTCCCATAATCATGATCATACCATAAACACGTGAAGTCATCTCATGAATTATATACACATACATCCCTCGTCTTAATCATGATATTTATCTCCCTCTCCCATCCATCTACTTCTGACTCTGATTCTGACCATTCCCCTGACCATGAGAAGCTGCAGCCTGAGCAGCAGGCGGCGGCGGTGGCCTCTCCTCGACAACCTTCCTCGCCAGCTTGACAGGCACAAAAGCACAATCCAATAGTCCCTGCTCCTCAAGAACACGCGCAAGCTCATCGCCATCACGATCATAATGAAGCGCCCATTCGCCCTCCTCCTCTTCAACCGCAATGAAAGCATTCTGCCTCCCTTCGAGCGAAAGGAACTTCTCATTCTTAGACCAATCCCACGGCTCGACCAGCTGCTCTACACTCTGCGACCGATTCCCGTATCGCAACTCATGCGTTTCGATATCTGCATAGATCCAATTGAGAAGGGGTGGATTGTCCTGGACGTAAGTCGGGAGACCGAGGCCGCGCTCGCGCTTGAGGTATTTCAATTCTTCCGGTTCTGGATACTCGATATAGAAGGCCAGGGCTGTGAAAGCTGGTGGGGATCGTTTAGAGGGATCTGGGTCAGCGAGGTAGACCTGTCGAGTGATAGTGTTAGTCTAGTCTGCGAGTTTGACTCTGGTTATGATGTTCAGAGGAATTATGACTTCTCCAGACTCTCAATATGGTTTGCATTAGGCTTCCTTACCTTCTCATCTCTTACAACAACAGTCATTCCGTTTAATTCGCGGTCATCGTCTGTGTCCCCATCGCATTCTGCCACGATGTTGAACTTCACCATACGACGGGCCTCTTCTTTGCGCTGGTTTGCTTTGCGCTGCTCACTGGAAGCGAGGGATACACCCGTCACCGTTGGGATGGAAGTTAGGGCTAGAATTCCGATCATTATGCAGGTATTTGGTGGGGTATGCGATATTAGGTATGCGATGTTTTCCGTAATGCACGACTCAAGAGGTCAAGGGCAGAGAAATGAATCACGGTCGGTATATGGATGGTAGGATATGCAATTATATCGCAATTTATGCCCCTAGATTTGATCGGCTATAAATAGCACTCTCTTCTATTTGATTTCAGGAATTTTCAGCTGGTATTTTGGCGTTTTGAAATGGACTCAGGTCTGTTGTCGCATTAGGATCATTTACTTCATATTGGAGTAATTTGGACTGTTCACTGACCACATGGAGGTAGAGGAGACCAATTCTCTGTGAGTTGATATAGAGACAAATCATTCTTCTTATTAGGGGTCCTGAACCCCTAGAAATACAGGATATTGCACAAATCCACGATCCATCGAAATGGTGACACCGACGTCATCGCCACGTGATGGACCTGCTCCTCTTTTTCGACCGACGATGTTTCATATTTATCAATTTGATTCCTACCAAAGCAAGTGACACGCGAACTTGATTTTCAAGCTATCCAACTGCCATCCGATTACATATCTACTATATCTACTAACAACGCTCTGAATCAGATGCAGGCTGCATGCATTGCTCAATAACCAACGTCTAGGAATCTCTTCTAATCTATCATGTATCGTTATTATTCGTCATTTCGTTTGGTCAACATTCCAAATATGACCTGGCAGTACTGCCACTATACCTTTTCACTCCATCCCCAAATCGACCACCAGCATTTGACGGCCAATGCGCCTCCATCTGCACTCTCCCAGTCATCGTAACCGATCTCCTCTCCTTCCTCAACCACAGCCAGACCCAACTCGCCCATGCGCTGCCGGAATTCCTTCACCTGCGGGAGATATGCATCTCGTAGCGGCATCTCCACCACAACTCGCGCATCGAGCCCACGGCTAAGCCAGGGCTTAATGGTGTCTACCAACCATTTGGGATGGTTGGGCGAGTACAATGGATCCGCCGCGAGAATCACATCAAATTGATCTTCCGCAGTTGGAAGGGGTGACGGTGTGACCGACCAGTCAAGCAAACCAGTGGTCACAGTCGCACCGGTTTTGGTGAGGAGTTCTACGTTCAAGGCAGCGTTGTGGGCGAGGTTGGGGACAATCTCGGGCAAGTCGGTGAGGTGGACAGTGGCAGACTCACCTTGCAGAGCTGCAAAGGAAAGACCGACCAAGCCCGTTCCGGCACCGAGCTCGAGTGCCCGCAGAGGTTTCTGGGAGTTCAATGTGGAGGGAGTAGCCGACGCCGAGGGAACAAGTGCTGGTGGCGATTTAAGGTTATGAAGCCGGCGCGAGAGAAGATATGAAGATACCCAAGTCTTCATACCAAGGTTATCCGCCGTGATTGATGGTTCATGGAGGGTCAGTGTGTATTCTTCCCCGGAGCCGGTGGGCACGTTGAAGTTTCGAGACATTGCCGGCATAGCTGGGGGCAAATGAGTCACGGTTAGCGGGATAACGCAATGCGGCCGGATAGGTGGTGGCTTGCTTACCGGTTCGACCAGACCGTTCACTTAATCGTGCAGCGGCCGCATCCCAGATTGCCTCCCGGAGTTCCTCGGTATCGAGCCATGCTAGTGGACTGGCGATGATGGATGTGAGATACCGAGTCACTCCTGCGGGCTGGACTGCGGGGCCTTTGACAACATCAGCGGTCGTGCCAAATGTACGTGGTTTCAAGCTCAACAAAGCTAACGCTTTTACAAGATCGGTTCCCGAGGGCTTCTGGTAGAGTTGCGGGAGGTCAAGCACTGCGCTTATCAGTTCCATTATCTTTTGTGGACCGAATGGACTAGAGGGGTAGATTGTGCACTAACCATGCAGAGGCTCATCTGTAGCACTGATCATGGTGATAACTGTATATTCTCTAAGTCTTGCTGGAGAGGAATGTAAAGCGCCAAATTGGCCTCACAGCCAGGACAATCGGACGCAATGTGGCGGAGAAAAAAAGAAAATATTCCCAAAGAGGAAAGGCTGGCGCTGCCGTTCCGCGGGTTGAGTATCGCCTAGATTATCAGGCATCAAGATATCAGAACAGGAATGATAAAAATGAAGACTGCTGCAAGTGAGAAACAAAAGGTTGATATCGAACGAGAAAAAAGAACTGACCCGAACAGCATATACTAGTCAACTACACGTGATTCGAGCCATATAGTGGATGCCTCTAATCGCTGTACCTGTATAAGAACACCCTCAATCGAAAACAAGCCAGAGTGGGTATATTAAGCTAGCAATCACCGATGACCGTGTTAATGTATGAAAACATAATGGTATCTGGTATCTATACTGTCCATATGAACGAACGCCTTACCAGTGCACTAAGTAAATGAATCCTCAAATCAGTTCAACGTCGCCTTGAAGCCCTGATAAGCCTGTTCAATATCAAATGCAAGTTCACGCGCTTGGTCCTCGCTCAATTCCTCAGTAGCGCGCATTTGATTCAATGCAATCAACCACTGAATGATCTTACCGCGGTCTTCGAAATCGGTATCAGTTACTTTGTTCACAGACTGGATCACCTCCGATAGAAGTGGATGCAGTGAATCCTTGGATACCATGTTGAGTTTCAATGCGTCAAGGAAGGTAATGAAGTTTTCGGTTGCTGCCAGAATAAGACTGCCCGAGGCACCACCAGCCTGTCCCATCGCTGGCACGCCCATGCTGGGGGTTGGTGCACCGTGAGAAGCTTGCTCAACTGTGGCAGGAAGACCGATACGCAGTCTCTCTGTGGCTCGTGGGCATTCTAACTATATCGTCCCCCTGGCGTCAGAGTGCCTTGGAGTTTGCGGGGTAAAATGGAGAGGAACACTTACCCCCCACGTCCGCTTGAAGGTTTCCAGATCTACAAAATCCCGCGATACTGCCTCGTCTCCAAGACTGGACTTGTATTGCTTCAATAGCCGTGCGCATGTCTCGGTATATTCTGCCTCGGTGACCACGTCCTTGATGTATGCTTTCTCGAGTCCATCGAGAGTGACAATGATGCTGTATATTTCAGCGAGTGATTCGTATAAATCACGTTCAGTTGAGCTGGAGGCTAGTTTGACTTCCTAAGATAAGTGACATTAGTCAATATGACTATCAATGCGGAGACAAGCATCCATACTTCATCGAGGTTGATCGTGGCTGACCGGGCGGGATTAGGTGTGTAGCTGTAGGGGGTCGGCGCATAAGCAAGTGGGCGTTGTGAGTACATTTTCGACGAATCCTCGATATGTACAATAATCGTCAGTCGTCAATCGTCAATCGTCAAGCGTAAGTTTGAAGGTTGTCTGTTGTCTTGTAGATTGTCTGCACGTTATCGGCCGTTGCCAAAGGCGGTCTGAACGGCGGACCCGCCGATTTTCTCCCCAAATTTTTTTTTGACCAGCCATTTTCCAACAAGCTACACTTGCAGACTCTTTTCTGCATTAATATCTCAAAATGGTTGGAGGCAAAAAATCAACCAAGAAGTTCATACAGAACCGTCTGCCAGATGTCCTTGAGCGACGCAAAGCACATGCCAAGATCAAGCAGAGACACCAACTGAACGACAAGCGCAAGGAAAAAAATGCTGCTCGCCGCGCCCAAGCCGAAGCTGCCGCAGCAGAGAACCCGGAGGAAGCAAAGAAACAAAATGCGTTTTCCGAAATGAACGTCGACGACTTCTTTGCTGGCGGCTTCGATATTCCCGAAGAGAAGGGACAGAAAGCGAGCAAGAAAGATACCACCCCCAAGATTGGCAAGCGCAAGCGCTCAGAAGACAAGGCACAGGAGGATGCTGAGGCTTCCGAGGGCGAGAGTGACGACGACAGTGTTGATGCGTACGACGAGCACAAGGACCAGTTGGAGTCATTGAAGGACAAGGACCCCGAGTTCTATAAATATCTAAAGGAAAACGATTCTGAACTACTCGAATTCGGTGAACAAGGCGATCTTTCAGAGGTTGACGCTCTGAGCGAAAGCGAAGAACCCGAAGACGAGGAACCGGCCAAGAAGAAGAAGAAAAAGTCCAAGAAGGAAGAGGAGGAGCCCGAGGATGAGACCCTGACTATTGAGATGGTCAAGAAGTGGCAGAAGTTGATGGAGGAGCAAAACTCGATCCGAGCCATGCGCCAGGCTGTTCTCGCTTTCCGTGCGGCCGCCTATGTCAATGACCCCGAAGCCCCCGAACAAAAATACACCATCTCCGATAAGAACGTGTACCACCAGGTTCTCGTCACGGCCCTCAACACCGTCCCCAAGGTCCTGGCTCACCATCTCCCCGTCAAGGAGAGCGCTTCTGGCAAGATCAGGGTGTCATTGGATTCGAAGAAGTTCAAGACCCTCACACCTCTGATCAAATCGCACACTGCTTCAGTTCACCAGCTTCTGATCAACCTGTCCGATGCATCAACACTCAAGTTGACCCTCGCGTCAATCGAGCCCATGCTGCCTTACCTTCTTCAGTTCCGCAAGGTGCTGAAGACCCTCGTTAAGATTGTCGTCGGGATTTGGGCTGATGTGGCCACGGCGGACGCCACCCGTATCACAGGTTTCTTGATTCTGCGCCGCCTTATGGTTCTGGGAGATGCAGGTATTAGGGAGAGTGTGCTCAAGGCCACCTACGAGGGTGTTGTCAAGGGTAGCCGTAACACAACAGTGCACACGCTAGCAGGCGTGAACTTGATGAAGAACTCCGCCGCCGAGATCTGGGGCATTGACCAGAATGTCTCATACACAGCAGGATTCTCCTTCATCCGTCAGCTGGCTATGCACCTGCGCAAGAGCATTACCAACACCTCCAAGGAATCCTACAAGACCATCTACAATTGGCAATACGTGCACTCGCTGGACTTCTGGTCCCGAGTGCTTTCACAGCACTGCGATGGCCTTGTCGAAGCTCAAATCGGCAAGCAGTCCGCTCTGCGTCCCCTCATCTACCCCGTCGTGCAAATCACACTGGGCGCCATGCGCCTCATCCCAACCGCCACGTACTTCCCTCTGCGCTTCCAATTGACGCGCTCCCTGCTCCGCATCTCCCGCGCCACGGGCACCTATATCCCGCTCTCAGCTTCACTTCTCGAGGTCCTGACCTCAGCGGAGATGCGCAAGCACCCCAAGTCCAGCACACTCAAGCCTTTGGACTTCAACACAGCGATCCGCGCGCCCAAATCTTACCTGCGCTCGCGCACTTACCAGGACGGTATCGGTGAGCAGGTCGCCGAGCTCCTCTCCGAGTTCTTCGTCCTGTGGTCGAAGCACATTGCGTTCCCGGAACTCTCCGTGCCCGTTATTGTCTCCCTCAAGCGCTGGCTGAAGCAGGTCTCTGCCCGCAGCGGTGGAAACAAGAACGCCAAGATCAACCAGATGATCCTGCTGCTCGTGCAGAAGGTTGAGGCCAATGCCCGCTGGATCGAGGAGCGCCGTCTGAACGTCACTTATGCTCCCCGCAACCGCTCTGGTGTCGAATCTTTCCTCAAGGATGTTGACTGGGAGTCTACTCCTGTCGGTGCGTTCGTTAAGACGCAGCGCAAGCTGCGTGAGGAGCGTGCTGCCGTCCTCGAAGAAGGCCGTATTGAGGAAGAGAAGCGGAGACAGGAGGCGAAGAAGAACGGCGGAGAGGATGAGGATATGGGTGGTGTTGCTGGCAGTGATGATGGCAGCGAGGATGAGGGTGAGGAGGAATTGGAGAGCGAGGAGGAAGCTGAGATGGAGAGTGAAGATGAAGACGAAATGGAGATGGAGGACGAATAGATCGTCTAGTTTTGTTTAATTTGTATATCTCCTTGTCCACGTCCACGTCCATCTATTTTCACACGGCTATTGCATATGTCTTTGTTTACTAGGATACACCATGGGTAGTTACTCAGTCCTACAAAAGAATCATTTATCTTCAGCTTCATATTATCATAGGTCTCATATAAGTCTATGCTTTGTAGAACAGTCCAATAAATCATCAAGCAAAAGGGGGGGGGGTATATATCAAAATGCAGCATCTAAAGTCCTAAACAGTCCCGACTGGTCCATGCTCCTGAGCCCAAGCCCTAGACCGATCCCTTCGCAGAGCAGCATCTTCCTCCTCAGCCCAAGCCAACGACTCACTGGGCAACATAATAGCCTTATCAATAGCCACAGGCAAACCACGATGTCTACCACGCAAAGCCACAGCCGCAAGAATCAACTTGCTAACAGTATGCCACGCGCCACAGAACGAGTAATTCTTCCCAGGGAACCCAAGACTAACACCCACGCAGCCGTAAGCGGAGACAACCTCGAAGATGATATTGAAAGTGGAGAACGCCACGGGCTGGGATTCATAGTGGTCTGACTCGCGGATGGCGATAAAGAACACTGCCAGCGCAATCCACCACAGGTCATGGCTGAGCTGGGAGCGGAGCTGTTGGTGTACGAAGTAGCCGCGCGAAGTTTCCGACGGGCCTGGGCGGCCGAGGTGGTGTCGGATTAGGTCCATTACTACGTTGCTGCGACTTGTGTTTGCTGGGGAGCCGGGGGATTCGTCGTGCGCGTAGATTCCTAGCGAGCGTTCTTCGTAGACGTTTGTGTTGCTGTGTGGGGTGTTAGATTGTGGGTGATTTGGGTCGGGTTCCTGGGTAACTTACCGCATTGTGAGCGTTACTGGGTATGCGGAGACGTACTGGATGGGTTGTTAGTTTGGGGTGTGGTGTTTTGGGGTATGAGACTGATATGTCTTACCATCATGAGTACTAGAGATTCTGTTAGTTTGATATTACGGACCAAGGAGATTTTAGAAGTCCTTACCATATAGAACCAAGAGACCCTGGCGAAGATCGGCGATGGTTACAACGTAGAATCCACCGGCGCGTACCGCTTTATTCAAAATAATTGGTTAGATTGATTCATATATGACGGTTGGTGATATGGACAAACCTAGGGCTTGGAACAGTCCATCCAACACACGGTACTCGGTAGGAAGACTCTCGATGTCCTCGTTTCCAATCGACAGCAGCTCAAATGCCGCCCAGTCGATACCGTTCAGAATGATAATCGTGCCGAGTAGATACCATGTATGGCGAGCAGGGAAAAGATTCGTGTAGACCTGGCTTCGTGATAAGTGTCCATGTTCTGCGAGCTATTAGAGTGATGCAACTTGACTAACCCTTCGAGGATGCTCCAGGATGAAATCAAGGGTTAGACGCCACGACTGCCACTTCGGCCGATCTGGAAGCATGATCCTCATAGTCCAGATAATGAACCGTAGGAAACATGGGAAGAGAGTATTTCCCGCAAGAATCAGCAATCCCATTGTGAGCAGTGGGTAAGCACTAGAGAAGGTCAGCAAGTTTAACTATTGAAAGGTGAGAGATCTGGGCCACCTACTTCAACTGCAAAGCAGTCATATTAGCGTCCAGAAGCGACATGCCACTATTCACAAAAGCAGAGACAGCGAAGAAAGCACCAGTCCAGAAAGGCGAGAGACCGTTTGTGCGCGTTACGTCGGGAGCATTGGCTTCTAACCAACCACCGACACCGACCATACCGAAGATAATAAACAAGATGAAGTAAAGGAACACAACCACAGACAGAAATGAGACGGCCTTGTACTCCACACCGCCTAGTTCGTCGCGTTCAGCAGGAGTGAGATCGTGGAACTGGGAGTTACGGGATACCAGTCCCTTGGAGGCCATGTACTTCTGTGTACCGCGGAGCATCCCCTTGAAGCCAGACACCGAATCCTTGACGACCAAGGGGGTAGTGGGCACTGCGTCGCGGGGGTGATTATTCAGATCCGGTCTCGCCCCGATGCCAGCCATGGGGAAGACTCGGTGATGGTGATGACGGGGTGTGCCTCCAACTGTTATTTGGTCATCGTCCACCCATGTCCGTTCCTCACCGGATGCTGACTCTCCCGGGTTCACTTGGACCAGGACGGACGCCTTAGGGCGTGGTTTACAGCCGTGTCCTTCGGCGTTCTCGCGGGGGAGATCAGTCCCCGTGCTTCCCTGAGCGGGGTCCCTGACCTGCAGTTCAACTGCCGAGGGATTACGAGTAGATCGCTCTCTTTCCCGCTCATCGGAGACACCCTTGAACTTTGCCTCGAATGCCCTCTTACGTACCAAAAGTACGGTGAGGGAGATGAGAATGGCATGGCCCAAGATAAGCAGGATGAACAGAACTGCTTGTTGGAAGGTATTTAGAGTAGACAGATCCACCTGATTATTGGGGTCATTGGTCTCAGTACGATATAGGCATGCGATTCAGAGTTCATACCGTATTCAATCCAGCACCGGTCATCGCACTGACACACAGGAAAATCGAGTCCACATAGGAAACGCTTAACCATGACGTCGATGTCAAGTAGAAAATGATACTAGCGATTAAGCATGTAGCAATGAAATAAATATAGTGCAGCGTCAAGAAATTTAACGGCGGGAGCACTGCCATTATAGCGTTCCCGATGTGCCTCCGCCACTTGGGGACTGTATAGAGGGGTTAGTTAAAATTTTGATAAGTAGAGACGCACATACAGATCAGTGCATGCATATTGATTTGGTGACAAAATTCACCAGGGGTTTTGTTGATAATGCGCAGTCCGTGTGTGCTAAATTTCTTTTTTTTTTGCCGTCGAGGCGTAGTCGATGTAATAATGAACGTTGAAGGGTTTTCTTTGGGGTTTTGTTTTGGGCAGGATTTTCGACGAAACACACACAATTCGAGATATTTTTCGAATTGACACGATTAACCTTAAATCGAAAGATTTATAGGATTTATAAATATTATAAATTATAATTATAACAATTATAATACAGACAAAGGAAGAAAATGAAAAATGCAAAAACCTCGAAAAGCTAAGCCAATTTGAAGCTCCAGAAATTTCTTAGACCATGGCCACATGTAGAAAAATGATCATATCATAATAGCATATGGAGTACAGAATATAGAGTATAATAAGATATATCAGATCATTGGTCAAAGGCGAAAAAAAAAAATATATTGAAAATACGGTGAACAGAGGATTTCAAGGGCCCATAGGGCTGATCTGGGAAGATTACCCCCCCCCCTTTAGGGTTAGGGAAGATTGTATGGAGTATAGTACATCCCCTTGACTACTTGACTACAGTAGCAGATGAAGATAGAAGAGGTTTCAACAGCTTAAATTATGGAATTGCTAGGTTAAGAATCACTAATAAGTCGTAGCCAAAGGAAAGGAAAGCCATGAAGTGGCAGAGAAAATTAACGAAGTTATACATACATAGGTAACAACATAGGTAACAGTCAAATGCCTACTCCATCCTAACTACATACAAGCTTTAATCCCGCACCCAATGCCCACTCTTCCCACCCTGTTTCTCCAACAATCTAACAGAATCAATAACCATCCCCTTATCCACGGCCTTGAGCATATCATAAACCGTCAAAGCCGCACCCATAGTAGCCGTCATAGCCTCCATTTCCACCCCTGTACGACCAAAGCAGCTGACCGACGCCACGACATGCATGGCACCATGATCCCTCCCCTGCGCAGGCCCAACTAGTTCCACGCTAACCTCAACCCCAGTAATACCAATGCCAGGATGACAAAGGGGCACAATATCAGGCGTTCGTTTTGCAGCCATGATACCCGCGATCCGGGCAACGCTGAAGACGTCGCCTTTATGCGTGGTTTGGCCTTCGCGGAGGATTTCCCAAGGTCGTGAGTTGGAGAAGGAGACGGTGCAGGCGGCTGTGGCGACGCGCTTTGTTTCGGGTTTTTCCGTGATTTGGGTCATGTGTACGGTCTTGGATGGCGTGAGGTGAGGGAGGTCGACGTCTGAAGTGGTGGGTAGAGAGAGTGACCGACGGGGAATACGGCCTTCGGTCTCTAGTTTAGAGCGCCCAGAGTGGTAGGGACGACTTTGGGAAGCTGCAGGGAATTGCGAAAGCATATGTACTGGTACGGTTGACCATGGGTGAGACCCTGACCTCCAAGGTTTCGGTTTATTATCTAGTTCATCTATCAGCTGGATGATTCAATAAAAAATGTCCAAATACATCAATTGCATGTATACATGGTATCAAATATGATCTCGCCAATTCCATGAAATCCAAAATGTTCATATGAGATGATTACAAGTCGTAAAGCATTTTCAATCATGAGAAAAAAAGGAAGAAGAAATGACTACCCACCAATCAAGATCATAGGGCGGTTCTTCATATCCTTTAGTTGCGCCATGCCAGCATGTTTCGCCTTCTTTCGTTTCACCGCCATGCCGATGATGTCAAGAATCTCACGCTCACGCTCATTCACCAAGGCACCTTCGTCACTAAGGCGCGCTGCATTTTGTACTGTTTCCAACAGTTGCAGGTTATTCATTGCATCCACGTCAATTGGGTTCCCACCATTCTCCTTGCGAATGATATCCCGCAAGGAGACCTCGGAGTTACCGAACAGGCAGACTTTAAGATTCCCGTCGCTAGTAATGCGCAGCCGGTTGCAGGTACCACAAAAGTTGTGTGTCATGCTGGTGATGAATCCTACACGGCCTTCGAACCCAGGAACACGGTATGTCTTGCTCGTGTCATTCTTGTGGTCGGCCACTTTTTCAAACGTGGGATACTTCTCTCGAATGACAGCCAGCATCTCCTGATATGAGAACATCTTTCCTTGGTTCCATTTGTTCCCGCCGAAAGGCATATACTCGATGAAGCGCACTTCAACCGGTTTCTCGCGGCCGAGTTCCACGAACGGGAGGATCTCTCGATCGTTCATTCCCCTCATAACAACGCAATTTATCTTCAGCTTGATCCCCGCACCAACCTTATTCATTTCCAGAATACGGTTGATGCTCTTCATCACAGCATCGAATCCCTTGCGTCTTGTCATGATCTGGAATTGGAACGGATCCAGCGTGTCGAGGCTAAGATTGACTCCCGTCAGCCCAGCCTCCACCATTGGGTCCAATTTTCGATGCAATGAGATCCCATTGGTTGTCAGACACAGTTCCCGAAGCCCACTTTGTCGCAGCTTGCCAATGTCCTGCATCAACGGCACGATGTCTTTGCGGACAGTCGGTTCGCCACCCGTTAATCGGATTTTGGTGACGCCTTGTGAGACGAATAGCGAGGACAGGTATAGAATTTCCGGGGACGTAAGGAGTTTCGCAGAGGGCGAGAGGTCTATGCCTTCCTCGGGCATGCAGTACAGACACCGAAGATTGCACCGTTCCGTAACGCTAATTCGGAGATAGTCATGTTGGCGATTGAAGGTATCGGTGAGGAATTCGGAGAAGGGCTTCGCGGACTTCAGTCTTGACAGTTTAGAGGGTTCAGTTGAGGGATGTGGAGGAGGCAAGTCACGGGCGGCGCCGGTGGCGTTAGGTCTTGATGTGGCGCAAGTGCTCTGGGGTCGAGTCTGTATGACCCACTGGCGGGCAGCCCTAGGGCAAGACCAGAACTGCTTGCACAAGCCAGCCATGAGGTAGTTCTTTCAAGGGGTAAAATGTTGCATGTTGGGTTGGAGGCAAATATATATTCCACGAGATACTCCGCGGAGGAATGAGGGGAATGTCTCTTATCACACATGTCTCTCGGCGGGCTCCGTGCTTAGTCATAATATCATCATCATTTCAATTGGTCATGGGAGTCAACTAACTACATCAACTAATCTATACACTCGGTATCAACTTCTGTACCCGCTTCACCAGGCTCTTTTCGAACTGCTCCACCCCATTCTTCTGTTCGTTCATCTTGCCTTGCTTAATCACATAGACTGACCGACGCCTTGGCACTTCTTCGGTCTCTTCCTCCAGTCCTTCGAAATCTTCGTCAAGTTTGTGCTCGGTGTCTCGCTTGCCCTCGATTACAGATCGAACAAGGAAACGATCGTGTGAAATTAGCAAAACAGCACCATTGAAGTTGGAGAGAGCCGTAGCTAATGCAGTGACAGTGTGGAAATCCAAATGCGTGGTGATTTCATCAAGAATGAGAAGCTGTGGTGCACTCCAAACAATTCGAGCTAATGCAAGACGGACCTAGATGTGACCATGTGATCAGCTTCAATGTTGTTTGAAATGTTCCATGTCGATCTCTTCTGTTTCACATACCAGTTGTCCACCTGATAGTTTGGCAACAGGGACATCAGATGCAATACGACCTGCTAACCCCATTGAAGAAAGTAGACCTCTGATAGCGCCCTCGCTCAGGGATCCTTCGGTCTCAATAGTCAATAATCCCAGCGCAGTTAAACTAGGCTCGCCTCGACCACGCTCTTGCAGCTCTTCCACGGAGTGTTGGCTATAGTAGCCCACCTTCAACCGGGAGTGAGCTAACACCTTGCCCTTGGAAGGAGATACCTGTCCCGTCAAAACACGGAGCAGAGTCGTCTTCCCCGAACCATTGAGACCCATAATCCCGACGCGATCACCCAGGTGAACGACCAAGTTCACGTCGTCTAGGATGATGCGGTCGGTTTTCTTGTACTGGAAAACAATACCCTCAAGCGACACCAAGGGTCCGGGGAACCGCAACTCCGTGGCATCTGGAAGACTCATAGTCGCACCCTTTTCATCTGTCGGAACGTCGATCTCAGCTCGACTTTGGAGATGGTATCCGACTAGATCACGGTTCAGCTTGAAACGCCCCCCGTTCGCGCTGACCTGAAGACCCATCCGATCATCAACCTTCTTCTGCCGCGACTTAGCTTGCCGCAGCTTATTTTCGTCATTGGTCTTCTTCCCAATCTTCATATTCTCGCGGATACTAGCTTCCATATGTGCAACTTGACGCTCTTGAGCCTCCTTCATGCGCCCCAGGTAGAGTTTCTGTTCCTCGAAATCTTGCTCATACGCAGACAGGTTCCCTCTGAAATATGTCAGTTTCTGATCTCGGAGGATGACAATTTCCTCGCAGACAGCATTGATGAAATCCCTGTCGTGTGAAACCAAGACGATGGTTGTCTCTGATGTCTCGCGGAGTTGTTTCAGGTAGTTCTCCAGCCATACTACTCCCAGAAGATCCAGGAAGTTGGTCGGCTCGTCAAGTATCATGATGTCGGGATCTTGGACCAGAACACTGGCTAGCATACATCGCATACGCCAACCACCTGAAAGCGTAGATACTTTCTTCTTGAATCCGTCTTCTTTGAAGCCGAGACCGAGGAGAATACGGCGAGCCTGTTGCTCCATATCGGCAAGTTTCATCTGACTTTACGTTAATGGAGCAAGTGAGTGGTCATCGTTCGAAGACTTACATCTTCGAGTTGGGACTGTAAATTCTGTAGTGTCTCGACAGCAGCTTGGGTATCCGACTGGACTGTCTCCGCATCAATAGTGTCTATCTCCTGGGCCAACCTGGTAGAAGTCAGATATAGTGCATAGCGCGAATGAATGGAACTGACATCTCCGAGGTAGCCTCTAGCTTCCTCTCAGCAGCCTTCAAGTCTTTTCTTGCTTGTAGACCTCGAGCACCGCTCTTTAGGCTTGCATTCTTGTTTGCCAGGAAAAGATGCTTTTCTGCTTTCTGGTGTCGGATTTTGCGGATCGCCCGCACGGGTTGCATTGGATCTTCGGTCTGAAAGCTCTTAGATAGGACTTTTAAGGTCAGTCGAGTAAAATTCCAATTGATTAGGCATACGAACACTCTGTCATCCGAACAGCCTCGTTCCTAGTTTCATCGCTGCTAATAACAGCTTCCAAAACAGTTTTATCCTGCTGAAGGTCTTGGCCAAAAGTTTTATCATCCTGTTCGTCCGTTTGCTGCAAAATTGCCATTCGAGTCGCATGCGGAATACCAGGGATGAGTTTCTCTGCCATTGCCCGGAGTAGCGCTGGTAACATTAATATACCGGGTTGTTTAGATGGCAATTGCGGAGATCTGTCTCACTTGACTTCCCAGTTCCATTGCGACCTAGCAGTCCATAGTGAACGCCTGCCTTGAGTCGTAGGTGCGCGTCTGAGATGAGTTCTCTCCCTGCAGCCTTGGCCTTTGACTGCCCTTTGGTCTTTGATTTTGATACATCTTCTCCGGATTCAGATACAGATGATGTGACAATAATGTTGAGGCCATCCACATCAATCTGACAACACAAATTCCAACGTCAGTGGTCATCTGGGTCATTGGGTGTGGCTACTCATACCTCCTGCGAGGGATTGTCGTCTAGCAGATGAAACCGTGTCTGCTTGCACGTTGCCAGAATGGTCGGGGCAGATGTCATGGCCTCGGCAATTTAGTTAGATTTCCTAGTCTTGGGTGGTTTTCTCCAGGTTCCAAGTGTTGATATCTGAAGTAGTTCACGAAGTCGGTTGGAGCAGGTTCATATAAAATAATTAGCAAGGGGAGCCATAGCACTCAAGTTCCTTCTCAGAATCAAAAGACGCCACTATGATTGCATTAGACTTCTTATTTCTCTAGTCATCGAATCAAAGAACCAATGTAAACAAATCCGAGCGCTCCTTGACGAGCATTCTAGGGTCGGGGTCCGAAAGAGGAATAGTTTGGTGCCTGAGGCAACAACGCACATTTCTTGGGTATTTTCTCGAGGCACACTCTTTGCATCATTGTGCTCGTATTTTGGCCATATGAAGTATTTAGATTATTTAGTAAATTATAAGAGGTTGTACCGATAGTCTCACTCTGACTCATAGTTCTTCGGTTCTGTGTGTTATGTGGGCAATTTGGCCAAACTAGAAATATATATCGAGGGAAGGGGAAAAAAAATCAAAAAAAAATCAAAAAAAAATCAAGTAGAATTCTATGAAGAACAAAAATGCCAATCTATAACCATGAATACGACAAGATGTAGCAGTCCTTTTTCCTTTCCCAAAGTGAATTTCAGAAAGGACATAGCATAGTCAGGCACCTGGCGAGTAGCATTGGCATCTAGAGTTCTCACGAATAATATGATATCACGTATACTCTGTTAGCCCCGCAGGCAACTTGGACAACATTGGGATCTAGATTATCGAGGGCTGATTCTGATTATGAACTAATACCTTGTCACCAACGCTGTGTCGCCCAAATGTCAGCAACATGCGAAGTAAATTCTATAGCGACACGTATATGTGCTCCGTTCTGCTCCAGGTTCGAGATAGACCGGGGAAGACCGGCGCGAGTCCTCGAATACTCAAACAAGCAAAGTCCAGCCCGACAGATAGAGATCTCTAGTCAGGTACCGGTGTTGCGACACAACCAAAATTCTACTTATTTTGTTTACGATCAGGTGCAATCTAGATCTAGAATTTAATTTCTTGGTTTCTGCATCTCCACCAAAGCGTTGAAGAGTCTCGAACACGCCCACTCCTATTTAAAATTTGAACAGGTTTGGCACGAGTCGTCAGATAACCAGAAAACGGACCCGTTGCCAGGGTTTATAGGGTCTTGCGGCTTGAAGAGCTGGGAGATGGAGATCAGGGCATGGCGGGTCTTAATAGTAGGAGGCGTCAGACAACCAGACAATGAGGTCAAGGGAAGAGATTTAGTCTAGACCTATGTGATGGAATTAAAAAAATCGAATACATAGAATACATAAGTAATGCTCGGGGGCAAATATGGTAACATGGTAGAGATTCATTTTTCATATCGACCCATGTCACCAGAATGAATTATATGCAGCTACAACGTAGATAGTTTGACTCGAAGTCAGTTATTATCTTTTATGTATCGGCATTATCGGCCTTGGGTGAAATGCCGTACCTCAAGTTTTTGAGTCTATTTTTGAGCCAAAAAATACAACATACTGTGTGGTTGTGGCATTGAGGCGCAGAATTAACTCAGCCTCTTTGCACGCGGTCACTCTCAACGCAGCCGGGGATCAATGATAATCCGAGTCAGCCCTACATAACAGATCGAAATGATCGCTGGCCACCATAAAAAAGGCGGGCTGTCGAAGAGTCGAGACCCAGGGGAAAGTTGGTTCTTCGGGTGAAAAAAATAAATAAAAAGGGGTACATAAAATGAGATACTGTGAGATACTCCACCGTGTCTGCCCTGTCTACTCCGTACTCCGTACCATAGTGTCTCGCCCTGTTAAGGTTCAGGGGCAATCCAAATAGGCAAGTCCATAGAAATGAAGATTCAACGGTGCCAAGCGTGGAAATTCATCCATGAATACCTTACTCACAACAAATAATGCACTTATTTATGAGACCTCGGGATAAGGACTTCGGAGATCCACCGGAAGAGATTTAGTGCTTAATAGAGCCCGGACTAACTAGCCACATTGGGAATAATTCTCTTCATCACGTGCTCGGAAGTCCCCCGAGCACTCGGCGGGAATGGCTCACAATCATTTTCCTTTAGGATCCTTTCTTGCTGCCCCGCTTCAACTCTAGAAAAGCTTATTGCGATTCTTAAACGGGAACAGAGAGGACAAACTCCCGAATCACCTTCTCTAACTGGTTTACCGTGGTTTATACAGGGAGCCTGGCTCGATTGGCTGTGTATGGCCTGGCGAGACGCCGGTGTACGTACATCCCGGCTTTGATGAAACAATATGTTTTGCTTATGTGTAGTTACATATGTACTCCGTATATTGTAAGTATTATTATGGGCGGGTCGACGTCTACAACATATTGTATGTTGTACCTATTTTTCAGAGAGGGAACTGCTCAGTTATGAACCACTGCTTTGGGCACTTGACCGAAGCCACTCAAAATAATTGGCTCAGCCCCGAAAGCCGTTAGCTGCAGTAATAGTCACTCTTAGTCCAAACAAGGTTGGTAGGTTATTTCCTTGAAGGTTGAACTTTCAGGCCCTAATTCCACCTGGGATATTCTCTCCCTTAGTTGATCCGATCCAGCAGTGAGGTCACCAGGAATGCAAAATTTACCAAAGCGAACAATCTTCGATAAACAGCCCTGGAGAGGCATGGCACAGCCACTTGCGTCACAAAAGGGACAAAAAAGGTACAATTACAATACAATACAGGTATAATAACCCCAAGTCCTCAACTGGATATCCAATAGGATAAGATGGTTCTTGCCCTAAGATTGGCCCACTTCTAGTGTTTTGACCAGCAAAACAGTTTCAACATGGGAATATTATGACTATTGAATGTCGAACAGAATATCGTATACAGGGTGCAAGGGTTTCAATGAACATAATTTTCAAGCATTTGCTTTATCACTAGTAGAGAGCACTAGTACAACATAGATGAAGCATCCATACATAGGTATGTTATGGAGATGGAGTATACTCTGTACCCCGTACTCCGTATAAAGTACTCCGTACGGAGTACATCGATCTGAATATCAGCAAACATCCCTGGATACGGTATGGTAAACAATTCCCGTCAAGTGGCAGTTCAGCCAATCACGGGGCTGAATTCCTCAGGCTCCCGCTGACTCAGAAAGGACGCGCAAGCCCCTGTTGCTATTCCGGAACACTTTGTCCCTTTCCCCATTTCCACTTCCAAGTTCAATTATCCATCTAGATCCAAATCCATGTTCTTTTAGACCTTCGTTTTTCGGATCCTTTTCATCCTTATATTTTCCCTCTTTCTTATCTTTCATTCAATCTATCGTTCTTATACCCCATCACTAGCTCCTACCATATCTTACGACCATTTTTATCCTATCCCTACACAATCGAGGGACAGACTTATCCAGATCACCATGGCGACTCTCGCAGAACATCCGATGCAACCCACCAACTACGATCATGATCTCGACTCATTCATCAACTTCGATCAACTCACCTACACATCTGACCCATCCCGCTCAAAGGTTATGGTCAGCCAACCATCGATCGCAAGCACCGAGTTCAGCACCAGTGACGGCCGCAGTGCTAGCTTCGCCTCAAGTGGTCAATCTCCCCTCACATTCCAGGCCCCAAGCCACCAGTACGATGAACACAGACAACAAACTGGTCTCCCACCCGGTGCTTTGTCCATGTCTTACAGCCAGGTCCCGATGGGCTTCAACAATGGTCAAGGATTTCCCATGAACGCCGAGGTGTATGCTGGTCATCACATGAAGCGAGAGGACACACAATTCGACTTCAACACCGCACCGGGCAGGAACCCGTCGGAGATGGAGATTGATCCCGAAAACATGAACCCCTACTTCTACCCGGCAAACCCTGGGTACAAGAGCCAATATGTCGACCCAAACGCTCTCGGAGGCCATGAGCTGACTCAGGCTGGTCCCTCTACGCAGGTCGGTCGTATGTACCCTGGCATGCATCAGCAGCAGGCTGCGATGGCCAAGGCCCAGCAACAAAAGCAAAGTGAGATGATTCGCCCTCAGATACAGCAGCGTCCGGATCAAATACCCGATGCTATGGCTCAGGCCCGCGGTTCCCGCAACCCTGACCCTGTGGTCGAGGAGCGTATCTCTCGTCTACTTCAGCAGATGCGACAGAATGCCATGGCTAATGGCGAGAGCTCCCCCAGTCCCTCCAACGGTGTGCCACAAATGGCAAAGGCCCGAAAGGACGAGGCCGACATGGATGAAGATGAGCGTCTCCTTGCTAGCGAGGAGGGCAAGAAGCTCAGCAGCAAAGAGCGCCGCCAGTTGCGAAACAAGGTTTCCGCTCGCGCTTTCAGATCTCGCCGCAAGGGTATGACTCTCTGAACCCATGAAGACGTATGTAATGGCCTGTTTGCTAACCTCTCCTACTAGAATACATTGGTCAGCTTGAAAGCGAGGTGGCTGCTAGAACCAACGAGGCTCACGAGGTTCGCCTCCAGAACCGTGCTCTTTACGAAGAAAATGCCCGCTTGAATGACTTGGCCCGCATGCTTCTGGGATCTCCTCACTTCTCCAACTTCTTGAACGACATGGGTGACACTATGCCCGCTCAACCCCAACAGTCTCAACAGCAACCTCAGCAACAGCAACAAGTCCAGCAGGCTGCACCCCGGCCCAACATGCAGGCTATGCCGAAGGAGACCAACGCCAACCGTGGCCAAGAGTTCCAGATGCAACAACCCCCCCAGGCCAATATGGTCATGGTTCCTAACCAGGGTATGGACCCCTCTAGCATGGCCATGACCAACGCCGGCTGGAACTCGGGAATCGACATGAACTACGGCAACACTTCTGTCTTTGCTGTCATGGAGGTTCCCGAGGGCCCGGCCCTCGATGCCGAAGTTTTGTCCGGAAAATCCTCTTCTTCCTTCAGCATCCCCGAGAGCTCCAAGAATGAGGCTCCCGTTGTCGACCGACCTGCTAGCGAGTCACCCAGCCAGTCTGACATTGGTGTTGCCAACCCCGATGTCGAGATTGATGAGTCTGATCCTGCCTTTGCTCTCTTTGTTGATTCTCCTGCCCCCGCCGCCGACATCACCTTTGAAGGTATTTCGACCGAGAAGACTGCTCAGTTCACTCTCGTCGTCGACAACTCCGAAGTTAGTGATTCGGCCAAGAGAACCTTCCAGGCTCTCTGCAACAGCATCGACGCTGCCTTCGAGCGTGTCTCAGCTGTCACGTCCCACCTTCAGTGATTCCCCATTAGCGTCTTGCCCTTTCGGCCTTTTTCTTCTTTGTATATGTGATTCCTCTTTTCTTCGCCATCGTCATCGTCATCGTCACCGCCTTGTGACTGTACACCCACGGTGCAACCTCCTGCTGTATTTGCGAATCATGGTGGGGTGTCTTTCCTTTCTTTTGTTTTTTCAGATGACCTGGGGAGTTTTAAGGCGCCTCTTACTATATATCGTGTATCTCCCTCGGCCGGCCTTGTCGATGGAATTTTGGAGCTTACTTTACTGGCGTATCTGAAGGATCTGTGGAGTAAAAGTCCAACCCTCGCTCGATATTTATGGCCATATGATTGTCTTATTTCATTGCATAGCCTATACTCTGGATGTAGTTTAGCCAAATAGAATGCTTGTCAATTTGGAAAAATGATGTTATAGTAATATGTTGCATGCTTGGGTCATTCATGCGTTCGTTGTGCATAACCCGAAACATGTAACATTCAGATTTGTTGAACCTCAGGGACATTTTTAAGAGTACAAATAGGTCTTGATTGCGGTTTTGCATTTCAAACATAGCTTAGCGATTTACTGTGCTATTCGATTGAAAAAGAGTCAGTCCATGGCGGTCCAAATGGATTTTCTGCCCGGTCATCAGGCAAAATTGACCGTCACTTTTTTTTTTTCCCTCTAAACGTTAGGATCCACCAATTTCCTACTCCTTGACATTACTACACCTAGGGGCCTTGTAATCATTCATTTCCCCTTGAATACCCTCCATTTTAGACAAGTTGGCTTCCTCTTGTGTGCGCGGTGCTCTGTCAACCGCAACCACTCGCGCAGTCGCCTGGAGCGCGTTCCCTCGAACCTCGATTTCGCCATCCACCCTACGATCGTATCGCAGCGCCAGAAACCGTGACTCACGAAACCCCGGTGACCTAAAACCGAGCTCGAGGAGCTTCAACTACCTTAAATCGCTGCCACAATTAGCGGACAAAAAGAAATCCCTGGAGAAACCTTTGCCACTTCGAATCAGACAACCTACAATCAAACCAAACGCATACTTTCTTCCAGCTAGCCCGGTCTTGAACAGACGACGGCCCAATAGCAACCTCTACTTGATTTGTGAACCATCGAAACTTGAACTCACTTCATTACCTCTGCCTGTAGCAGGAATTAGCCCAATGAAATTCTTCTACCAAGTCATCACGACCCCAACGGCCGATACCCCCGGCACGGCCGTTTGCCTCAACTTCCCAGACAAGCGATACTTCTTCGGCCAGCTATCGGAAGGCACACAGCGGGCATGCACAGAGCGCGGAGTTAAGCTTACTCTCCTCACGGATGTGTTTGTCACTGGGCGGACGGAATGGGCCAACACAGGCGGGTTGATTGGTATTGTTTTGACACTTGCCGATACGGTGACAACTTCTATGGCAGCTATAGAGGAGGAGCACCAGAAGAAGGCTGCGCGAAGGGCGCAAAGAGAGATCGAAGACAATTTACCACCCAAGCCCCGTGCACCCCAGGAGCGGCAACATGGCAGGGCCCCGATTGTGGAGCGGGAAGGCGAGACAGTCTTGCAGAGAGGTACCCTGACGATCCATGGTCCTGCGAATCTTACACATACACTTGCTACATCTCGGCGGTTTGTTTTCCGGAAGGGCATGCCGGTGTATTTGAAAGAATATGACTCGGAGACACTCGCCAAGCAAACGTCTATCGGTGCAGGGGATCCCTTTGAAAAGCCCTCATGGTCCGACTCTAACATCAAAGTCTGGGCCCTGCCTCTTAAACCTCACCCATCGGTTCCTTCTCGAATTACGCAGCCGCGGTCACGGAGTCCACGAAAGCGGAGCTTGGATGAGTTTGAGGAATCTGAACCGACCGAAGATCATATGGACGAGCGTACTAAGAACCTGCTCGTGACGCAGTCAATTGTGCAGGATATGTTCAACTCAACATGGAAGATGGACGCCCTCCATGAAACCCCATTGGCTGAGGTCAAGATGCCGGCCGCTATATTCATTCGCAACCCGGAAACCAAGGACCTCGAGCAATACAAAGGTCCGGTGCCGGGTGGTCCAGATGCGCTTCCAGACATCAAGGTGCTCGTTCGAAAGCCCTGGCCCGGTGCAACTGTCGAAAGTCTCCCGACCACTTCTCCCTCGAAGGAGGCACTCTGCTATATTGTGCGGAATCATGATATCCGCGGAAAGTTCGACCCGAAGAAGGCCCAAGAATTGAACGTCGAGAAGGGCGTTAAGTACTCAGATTTGACGAAGGGCAAGAGCGTTCAATCTCTGGATGGCAAGACTATCACCCCAGAAATGGTTTTGGGACCCACACGAGCCGGAAAAGGCGTTGCTATCATGGAAGTGCCATCGTCCGAGTATGTCGAGGACCTGGTCAATCGGGCCGAATGGAAGTCACCGGCGGTGACGACAGAGTTGCAAGCCTTCATCTGGATTCTTGGACCAGGTGTGGCTGAGCATCCTAAATTCCAGGAATTTGTTGCCAGCATGTCCCACTGCAAGCACACGGTGTCTAGCACAGACCACTGCCCGAACTACCTGGCGTTGACCAGCGCCGCTAGCTCAACTGTTCGACTCGCCCATCTGAAACCCGATAGCTATGCGGTTCCTGTTCACGATAATGTGACCCTTCCCCAACCCGGCACCCCTAACGCCAATTCACAATCTGCAATTGCTGCTCGCCATAATTCTCCACTGCAGCCTCTTGAACCCGGATTCATCATCAACATGGAACCCAGTTTCGGATTGAACAGTGACGAAGTGATGTCCCGCTTCAACCCATCGAATGTATTGCATAAAATCCCGCGTTCTGTCAAGCAACGGATGGAAGTCATTCGCCAACGCGTCGCTAAGCCTGCTTTCCAGAAAAAGTTGCACGCGCAACGAACACAATGGCCTGGAGCGGATGCGGAGATCATCGCGCTGGGTACTGGTTCCTCTGTTCCGTCGAAGTACCGAAATGTGTCCGCCACACTGCTTAAGGTTCCTGGATATGGTTACTACCTGCTTGATTGTGGCGAAAATACTCTTGGTCAACTAAAGCGAGTTTTCGAGCCCGAAGAACTTCGTGAAGTGCTTCGGAACCTGCGAATGATCTGGATCAGCCATTTACATGCTGATCACCACCTAGGAACGGTCTCTGTGATCAAGGCCTGGCACACAGAGAACTTCAAGAATGGATCTGGCTCGGCTGCTAGAAGTGAAACTAATATGGCCAAGATCCTCCAGGAGAAGCGGTTGGCTGTTGTGTCTGATGATGGAATGATTTCCTGGTTGGAAGAATATTCGCAGGTTGAGGACTTCGGATTTGACAAGCTGCTTACTCTCTCCGCCTATCCCGAAGTAAATGGTTCTAAAATCACCACCACGTTCTTACACCAGCTACCTAATCGTTATCGTCATTCTGTT
Organism: Penicillium sclerotigenum; assembly: GCA_928213465.1. NCBI lineage: Eukaryota > Fungi > Ascomycota > Eurotiomycetes > Eurotiales > Aspergillaceae > Penicillium > Penicillium sclerotigenum. The sequence continues at coordinate 82,377 of CAKMRK010000451.1, read as the reverse complement.
AACTTCACAGACAAATCTTCCCCCCTCACTCCTCTGCTCAAGTCTGCCACCGGACTTGCAGACCTGCTCACTTGCCGCGTCAAACACTGCAAGGGTGCGCTCGCTGTCTCCCTTGTCTTCTCGAATGGATTCAAAGTTTCCTACTCTGGTGACTGCAGGCCATCGGATAAATTTGCCGCAATTGGACAGGATTCAACCGTGCTCATCCACGAGGCCACTTTCCAACACGACATGGTCGGATCGGCCAGGGCCAAGCGGCACTCTACCTCCTCCGAGGCAATTGAAGTCGGCCGCCGCATGCAAGCGCGCGCTATCCTGCTCACTCATTTCAGTCAGCGCTACCAGAAGATAGCCTTTGTAGAGAAGCGAAACCCAGACAAATCCCAATACAACCGGGACGCAGCTGCAAAGGAGCCCGCAGATGCGGATATTCCATTCGATGACCCTCAAGATGAACCAGTGGGCTCCAACGAGGCCCCAATGTCCGACGACATCAACACGGCGATATCTAGCGCAAGGCTCGGCGTTTATACTGGCCCCGTTGCTGGAGCGATGGACTACATGCGTATCAAGGTCGGGGATTTCGCTCTTGCACAGGCATATGCACCAGCATTGGAGAAGCTCATTGAGCTCTTGGAGCGAGCGGCGACCGAGGAAGCCGAGCGTGTGAAACAGACTCGCCAGGAGGAGGAGAATACTCGCAAGGCAAAGACTAATAAGAAGTGGGCTAAGCAAATGGCTACGGCTACTGCTACCGCTGCGGCAGTTGCAGCTGTAGCAACTGAGACTAGTGATGTCCAGACGGCGCCCGCTCGATCTGTCTGGAGTGCCAGTGAAAGCGAGGAGGGATGGGAGACGAGTGACTACGAGGAGTGTTCCTAATTGTATATATTATACCATGTCAAATATGCATAGCTTGGACGAGCTTTTTCCCGTCTCGGAGAATTAGTCCATGGCCAGCACGCTTCGGCGAACTTGCCGAGGTGCGGAGACGATATGCAACTTATCTGCCATTATTCTTGTGGGGTTCTAGCGTTTTGTAGCTTCCCCCATGTTCTTTTAGATGCGGATGAATATAAAGCGAATAGATCTCCACTTATAATGGCCCGTACACTACTTCATTATAGCACAGAGAGTCTACTTTAATGGATGACAACTCCAATGGCTTATCGGTTAGCCGCTCTACCCCAACAGAATCCACCCCCCTCACCGCCCCCGTGGGGGGTCGTTGATTCCCTTGACTGAGTTCCATTTTATAGATTCCTAGATATCTCTGGATATCTTATTGATTCGAGATGACCACCCTCATTCCCCGTGAGCCCTATACGCAAGATGAGCTCGCTCGCCTGTACCCTCCATCTCTGAAGCTGCGGCTGGTGCAAGTGGTAAGTGGTTTGATCCCCACATTCACTCAGACGCAACATAGCTAACCACTACAGTTCCTTCGTCATGGTGAGAAAATCATTTATAATGCTGCCCCTGAGAGCATTTCTGACTGTTCCTAGGTGAACGCACACCCGTCTCATCGCGATTCTCAAACGTATGTTGTAATTGACAACCCCCATCCCCCAAATCCGCTCTCCGACGGTTTCCGCTAACACCTCCCAAAGACAGGCTTAAGTCCATGTATGCCGATCTCCTAATACCGATACCGGCCGAGTATGTACTGACATTTCCACTTGATAAGACTGGCCGTATTGCGGTGTCGCAAAACGCATGGTGCAGATGGCCTCGAGCAGCAAAGACCTCTCGGAGTGGAACGGATTCCAATGGCGCCGGAAAATGGAGTCATTTGGCAGTAATGACCAGTCGGTGATCGCAACAGGGCCGGGAGGAGTAGTCGAAGGGATGTGGTAAGTTGCCGCGGAGCTCTGATATGCACGCGAAGAAGAGCTAAACCATCCCATTTGAAGCTTGCACGGCGAGCTCACAGACAAGGGTCGTGAGACGACATATGCTCTCGGACAGCGGCTGCGCCACCTATACGTCGATCAGCTCGGGTTTATGCCCCAGATCAAGAGCGATTCAGAGGATATGTATCTGCGCGCCACGTCGATCCCCCGCGCTCTGGAGTCGCTCCAGCAGGCCTTTTGGGGCATGTACCCGGCTAGCGCGCGCACACTTGACTTCTCACCGCCGGTGATTGTGGCCCGCCAGGTCAATGAGGAGACACTCTTCCCCAACGAGGGGAATTGTAGACGATTCCGACAGCTGGCACGGCTTTTTGCTGACCGCGCTGCTGCACGATGTATGGGCTTCTTAGTGGGATATGAAGATCAGAGTCACGGCTAATGATTCTAATTCAGGGAACGACTCTGAACAGATGGCATACTTGAACAGCCTCTGGTCAAAGTATATGCCTGAAGAATCGCCCAAGGTTGCTGTCGATGCCCACCCTCGTCTTTCTGGAATCATGGACACCATCAACGCAACCGATGCCCATGGTCCAGCCACTAAGCTACCATCCGAGTTCTATGACAAGAAGGGTCGTGCTGTTTTGGACCGAATTGCGGTTGAGGAGTGGTTTGCTGGCTACGGTGAGAGCAGCGAATACCGTAAGCTGGGCATTGGTGCTCTCATGGGCGATGTGGTTGACCGCATGGTCAGCACCGCTGTGGAGGGTGGCTGGCGTAGCGAGACCGCTGCGTCCGGGTCAGGTAATCCGGAGACTGGCAAGGCTATCAAGTTTGCTATGAGCGGCTGCCACGACACCACCTTGGCAGCGATCCTGTCCAGTGTTGGTGGATTCCAGAACCAGTCATGGCCTCCATTTACTTCCTCTATTGCAGTCGAACTCTTCTCCCAAGCGCCAGGCTCTGAATCCAATGCTGGTGTCGTGCTCGAGGAGTTCTCTAACCCATCCGTCGCAGCCAAGAAGTCCGGTGTCCTCTCCCAGCTGTTCGGTAAGTCCGTACCGAAGCAACCCACCACCTCCAATACTGCACGCGCACCTCTCGAATCCCTCTCCGAAGGCGCTCGCGAGTCTCTTCAGAAGCACTATGTTCGTATTCGCTACAATGATCAACCCGTCCTTATCCCCGGTTGTGCTGCTAAGCCTGAGAACCACCTGCCTGGCGATGAGACATTTTGCACCTTGGATGCCTTCAAGGAGATTGTCGATAAGTTCACGCCCAAGGATTGGCAAGTCGAGTGCACAGCGAACCTTGGTGCAGGACTCCATGGGCCCGACGACCGTGAAAAGGCCCCGGCTGGCTTTTAGACATTCTATAGACTGTAATGCTGTTATCTTTCAATTGCAAATATCTTTTTTTTTTTTTTTTTCTTTTTTCTTTTTTCTTTTTTCTTTTTTCTTTTTTCTTTTTTCTTTTTTTTCTCGTGTATCTTCATATGCTGGATAATGTATTTATTTGTGTTTATGACGGGCGAGAACTAGAGCGCCAGAGCTATATAACCTATCAGCAGCCATCTCAGCTACTCTTCGCCTTGGCCACTTGATCTAATCTAATTGCCTTCAGCTTCATCGCAGCAATTTTCATCAACATCCAGCGCGGTAGATAGTCAAAGGATAAGCCCTGCAACCAATGCCAGAAATAAGCCCATACAATCTCCTGTCCACATCCAACCCGATCCAAGGCAGCAGCAGCCATCACTCTTGCCTCAGGAACAAATAAGTTACTTTTCACATCATAACCAGCAGTTTTGACCTCAGCAACTCGCAGCCCCATGACCTCGACTTTCTTCCCTTCAGCCGCAAACTCCGCGCGCAGCGACTTCGTAAAGGAATCCACAAATCCCTTGGTAGAGCTATAAATACTGACATAGGGCAATCCAAATGCCGCAAGCGAGGAAACATTCATCACGAGACTAGGCGCATTCTCTTCCAGCTGTGTCGCCAGAACACGCGTAATCTGAATGGCGAAAGTCGCATTCCGTGAAACTGTCGCTTGCACATCCTCAAAGGTATATTCCTTAAGGAGGGTAGAAGGCCTCGTTTCACCTCCAACATTATTAATAAGAACAGTCAAGCTGCCGTCAAGAGTGCCATTACTGCGAATAATCTCGCGAACCTCCACATCAACATCATCAATATCGGCCGTCAAATTCTGCGCATCGCGCACAAGCACAGCAACACAGATAGCAGGGAAGAGCGTCTGTAGTTCGCGACGACGACGCTCGAGTTTCTCAGCGTTCCGGCCGTGTAGGATAACATTGAACCCGCGGGCGCAGAGTTCCTGACCGAAGCCGAAACCTATTCCGTCTGTTGCGCCGGTGACGAGGGCCCAGTTTGTTTTTGTGGAGTTGTAGCGTTGGAGGGTACTTGGGAGGAGGAAGGTTGTTGCTTGGCGGGTAAGGGAGAAGGCGGTTTTTCCCAGGGTAAAGAGGCCGAGGTAGGCTAGGGGTTTGGAGTAGATTCCCAGGAGGTCGGTCATTTTAGGTTGGTTTTGGAGTGGGATTTGTGTTTTGGATGGGTTATGAATATTAATGGAAGGTCAATGGGTGGTAATTGGTAGAGGATGATATTTTTCTGTCGCCTTACTGTCAGTGTACCCCCTTTTATATAAGTTCTTCGTTCATTTTTGTATCATTTCTCTTACATCGGTGAGTTGGTTGTTATCGGCCCGGCCATCGACCCGAGCGCCGATTTCGATTGGCGAAGACATACAACTTGTATGTGTTATATCTAAGTAAATCAATAAATTAACATAGATGTGCGCTATTCAGAGATCTGGGAATCAAAAAACCCAATCGTAAATCCCCTAATACCGATTTTAAAAACCAATGTCGTCAAATGAGGACCGTGAAAGTCAACGGCGCCAACCAGGTACCTTGCGGACGATTCACGCTAGCCACTTAAAACACAAGAGTTATCATCGGCTTTCAAATCATACGCTTCATTGGTTTGGCTAGGGCTCCACTGGTATACTGTCGACTTTAGACCTGTATTGACATTTGTACTATATCAGGAATGCATCCGGCAGCGGTAAAGCGTGAGGAACTTGGAGACGGTGCTCTGGAAAGGAGATGCTATATAAAGTGATACCCTAGAATTCCTAGAGGCTTAGCCTATATTTCTTCTCTTCCTTCTTTCTTGCTCTTTGTACCTAACCACAAAAGTTACCTACATTCACTATGGTCATCGATTCCGGAAGAGACTCGGTTTCCTACAATGTCTCGGCTCCTACAGAGGAAAAGCCCAAAACACGGCAGATGCCTGTCACCTTGCTTTCAGGATTCCTGGTATGAAATAATAGCAGTTGTATCAACATTGAGTCATGTCTAGGGATGCTGACACCCAGATATAGGGGAGCGGCAAGACAACACTCCTCAAACACATCCTCAAATCCCCTGACCATGGGTTACGGATTGCTGTCATCGTCAATGATATGAGCCAGTGAGTTCCACATTAAATGGTGAACATAGATTGTAAGCTAATTACTTCATTCTATTAGGTTGAACATCGACGCCACCCTCATCCAAAACCACAAAGTCTCTCAAACCACCGAGAAGCTCATCCGACTTCAAAACGGATGCATCTGCTGCACTCTTCGCGGAGACTTGCTGGCTGAACTGGCAGCTCTGACAAAACGAAACGAGGTTGACTATGTTATCATTGAATCGACTGGCATAAGCGAGCCTATGCAAGTGGCTGAGACTTTCACGGCTGAGTTTAGTTCGGCCATGCTGGAAGCTGAAGATCAGATTGCGAATGATGACGCTGATGCGAAGAAGATCCTGAATGAAATGTATTGTTTCGCCACCACATCTCTCCTTACCATAGACTTGCTGACATGTCTTGACATAGTGTGGACCTAGGTGGCTTGCACACAATGGCCCGGTTAGACACTACTGTCACTGTCATTGATGCCTTCAACTTGCTTTCCAGCTTTGACACAGCAGAGTTCCTCTCTGACCGTTATGGGAGAGAAGAGATCATTCCTGAGGATGAGCGCACAATATCTGATCTCATGGTGGATCAGATTGAGTTCGCCGATGTGTTGATTCTCAATAAGGTGGAAACAGTTGACCAAGCAACACGTGATAAGATCACGCATTTGCTGAAGCTATTGAACCCAGCCGCAAAAATCCTTGAGTCGAGTTACTCTCAAATAGATGTTCGGGAAATCATCAACACAAACAAATTTGATTTTGTTCGCGCGGCTTCTGGTCCTGGGTGGCTGCGGAGTCTGCATGAAATGACAATACAGTCGACAGGCAACGGTGACCGAATGGCACCGAAACCGGAGACCTTGGAGTAAGCGTGTCAGTTCTTTGTTCATGAATAATCTACTCACTGGTACAGGTATGGTATCAACAACTTTGTTTATACTGCTCGTCGACCCTTCCACCCACGCCGCCTCTTCGCTCTTCTTCACGACAAGTTCATCATTCTCCAGAACAATGAAGCCGAAGAAGAGGGCGAAGAGGAAGATGAAGAAGAGGAGAAAAGCGAAGATGCAATGGACACAGACTCCGACTCTGAGTCAATGGAGGACTTTGAACAGCCTGATCCAGCAGTCATTCTGAACAACAAACGTACACACCCGGCCTTTGGTCCCGTTCTCCGCTCCAAAGGCTTCTTCTGGCTTACAACCAGGCCCTGGCAGTTTGGGGAATGGAGTCAAGCAGGTGGTATGATGACCCTTGGATGTGGTGGACCTTGGTTTGCCGAAATCCCCGATGAGAATTGGCCAGAAGACAAGGATGTGCGGGAATCCATCCAGAATGATTTCCAAGAACTTTGGGGAGACCGTCGTCAGGAACTAGTGTTTATCGGGGAAGGTATTGACACTGTCAAGATCACTACTTTATTGGATGAGTGTCTTCTAGATGATAAGGATATGAAAAAGTGGGAGAAGGTGATGAAGAACAAGAAAATGAGCAGAGAGGAGAAGACGGATAAGTTAGCAAAGATGTGGGAAGATGGCTGGGAAGAGTGGCCTACACTTGAGGTGGAGGAGGAGGAAGAAGGAGAAGCGCAGCAAGTAAATGAGCAGGGAAAGCATCGAGTCAGCGATTATCTGGGTTATTAGCATGGGACTAAACATGCCCATGGACACAGCCACCGGATGGTTGCTGTATGAACTTGTCGAGGTTAATGATCAAAAAGGGTCATTTCTATTCGATCCTATCAATGTGCTTAAGGACAAACCCTCAATTCTAGAGTAGTTCATTGAAATATCTTCTCTGGCCTTGGCCAAGTATCATAAATGGGGTTAGAGTTGTGGAATTGAAGACAGAGCTCTGGGCTAGCCCTAGGAGAGGTGGTAATCTAGTGGCAGAATAGAAGAGGCGGTCTGAGACGATTAGAGCCGATAAGATAGAAGCTCAAAGATAACGACTCCGCCTTTGGTCCTGCTCTTCCTCATCCCCCATTCTCTCTTCCTTATCACAATTCCATGCAAAATACTGCTTCAATTCAAAGAAAGTCCTACATCTTTTCAGCAACCTTTTTTTAGATCACTGGCCGCACTATCGTGCGCGTTGCACATCCGGCCCGATCGCGCTTCGCCTCGCTTCCTAGCTCCGAGCTACTCCAACCCCCCGCACTCCTCGGACGGCACAACGGTTACTCAACGATCGCCCCAACCAACCCTATTCCGCCGCGAATTGAATTTCTCAACCTTGAGACAATGATACAGGCCTGACTGTAGATATCCGACTCTGTACTACCATCCCAGGCAAAATCTGGGATCCTTCCGGCTTCCGTCCTAGGCGAATTAGCACATGCAGATGTCAACAGTCGCTCTTTGCCGTTAAATTGAGCTCGACCAGTTCCTTTTACCATCCTTTCTTCGTGACCACGGAGGAAACTCGACCTTGCATTGGTCTGATTATCCCTGTCTAATACAAAATAAATTGCGTAGTAAGTGCACTCGATTCATTCTAATGCATACCCCAGACTCTAATATCCCATATCTAGATGTCTGCCCGTTCAATGGAGGTAAGAAACTCTTCCCACCCAAACACATCCCCTCGAATCATACTGCCTACAATGCCTCAAACCACGGCTGGATCATCCGGTGAATCTCGGTTAGTTACGTCCCGCTGCGTCTATGCACGGGCCGTTGTGAGACAACTGCTTGGTTCCGGACCTTTTTTTGCCATCTCCCAGGGGATGAAGAAGCACCGGAGACCTTTCTCGGCAGCCAAATGCAAGGAACATGATTTTCCAATTTTGGGGTGTCTGTCACGGTTCCTGTCACAATGGGCCGTTGCAAGATAGTGCCATCTTGAATCCACGGGTCTCCGTCTTCAAACTCGGGCCTTTCCTTGTTATATTAAGGGATGTTAGCCTGATTGGGTTTGCTGACTGCCCAATGCCCCATTTTATTGCAACATGTGATGCGTTGATTTATTCCACCCTGCCCCTAGCTCTCATGAACCTTCCATCCTGATAACCATAAGCTGTTTCTTGCTTCACCAATCCTCTCAAAATGCATGCCCCTTTTGTTTGATTAAATGTCCGACTCACCGGTAGCCCGCGTGAGCCGGCCTCATGGTCCTTTTATAGGACGTGAGTTTAATTTTTGGAAGCGACGGCGTGAAATTCCATTCCATAAGACCGAAGCCGAGCTAAGCCTTCTGGATAATTTACAGGGAAGCAACCAAGTGACTGCGCCAGCTCGGGCAAAATCGGCCTCTGTGCCCAACACCAAAGGCCCTGATGTTAAACCTCGTCTTCTTCTAATGGGACTCCGCCGGCAAGTTTTCTCTGTTAGCTCTCACACAAACAAGACATTAACTGTGTACTAGGAGTGGTAAGTCATCCATTGCTAGTGTGGTGTTCCACAAGATGCCGCCAAATGAGACACTATTCTTGGAGTCCACCACCCGGATTCAAAAGGACTCGATCCAGTAAGTTCCTAAGAAAGGACATGTTTCATGCGCTTTCCGCTGACCTGGAGTCTGTAGCTCTTTTATGGACTTCCAAGTCTGGGATTTTCCAGGTCAGCTCGAGTACTTCGAGTCCGCCTTCGACCTCGAGGATATATTCGGTAGTCTGGGTGCCCTGGTTTGGGTGATCGATGCACAGGATGACTACCTGGACTCAGTGGCGCGGCTCAACCGCACCATATTGACTGTCCAGCAATTCTATCCCGGGATCAACATCGAAGTCTTCATTCACAAGGTGGATGGACTGTCAGACGAGTACCGCACCGACACATTTCAGGACATTGTGCAGCGCATCTCCGACGAGCTTAGTGACGCTGGATATGAGAATGCGCCCGTGCACTATTATCTGACTTCCATTTACGATTACTCTGTGTTTGAAGCTTTCAGCAAAGTGATTCAGAAACTGATTCCCAACTTATCTACACTTGAGAACCTCATCAACACCCTCGCCAACAACTGTGGGTTTGAAAAGACATACCTCTTCGACGTTCTGAGTAAGATTTATATCGCCTCCGACACCAGACCTGTTGATATGGCTTGTTACGAGATGTGCTCTGATTATATCGATGTGATTGTCGATATCTCCGAGCTGTACTCTTGGGATCACCCAGTTCGCAAGCGATTAGGCGACCAGATCCAAGAAGCTGAAAGCCACGTGGTGTTGCATGATCAGACCATGATCCATCTGATGGAGATGAACAAGTATGTCTCTCAATGAGATGATTTATTATATTTGATTTATACTGACGTTATTCTATAGGTACCTCTGTCTAGTGTCGGTGATTCGCAACCCCGAAGCCAAGGACAAGCGAGGCCTGATTGACATGAACTGCCGCACTTTCCAAGACGCCCTGAACGAAGTTTTCTCGCGCAGCTGGGAAGAAGGGTCCGCGGCCCAAGAAGGGGGGTCTGCAACTGCAAGCAAATGATGGAAATGAAATAGAGGCAAATTTGACGTTAGAACCAAAAAGCTGGGCGTATTTCTCGGCTACGTTATGAATTTAAGCCTCTTGTATCTTTAGCGATGAATGCAGCTTAGAGAGACAGTAGAAATTGGATTGGATATCCACATGAGATTCTCTTTGTAAAGGTGAAGTTGGGGACAAGTCAAAAATCCACTCGGAGCACTTGCCTGAGGTTTTGTCAGCCAAGTCCTCCACCTGTGCCACTCCAATGAGAACAACCCGAAAGGTCATCGTCTAATCTTACAACTCCTCAATCGACTGAAATTCGGAAGAGATGTCGGAACTTCGCCAGCGACCAACGGCTACATCAAAGCCCAGCAATGGGCCCGACAAAGAACCAAGCTCCAGACAACAGTCGTCCACCAACGATGAAACCGAGGAAGGCCGCGGCATAAGCCTGCTGGACATAATCCGCGTGATTGTGACCCTACTCATAGCTTGTGGAGGTCTCTCCTATTACATGACTGACTCCGAGTCCGTACTGTGGGGTTACAGACCGTGGTATACACGGTGGCCGCTCGTCAAGCAGTGGGTGGTATGTTCAAATCCCGGTCCTCGAGTTCACAAAATGAAGACACGTCACCAGTCAAGCTAACACATATATTTCAAAAATAAAGCAAGGCCCTGTTACCCTGACACCGAGCCAACTATCACTGTACAACGGCACAGACACCACGCTCCCCGTCTACGTCGCAGTGAACGGGACCATCTTCGACGTCTCGGAAAATCGCATGATCTACGGACCGGGTGGGAGCTACAACTTCTTCGCGGGGCGGGACGCAACACGCGCTTTTGTTACGGGGTGCTTTAAGGAGGATCTTACGAACGACATGCGCGGTGTCGAGGTTATGTTCATTCCCATTGAGGATGTGGAGGAAGAGGCTGTGACGTCTGCAGAGAAGAAGATCCGTCGCGAGAAGGAGTTACGGGCTGCTAAAGCGCGGGTTGAGGAGACAGTGAAGAGGTGGACTGGATTCTTTGCGAACCATGCAAAGTATTTTGAGGCTGGGAGAGTTGTCGAGGATGGAGGCGTTGAAGGAGAGCCGTGGCCGCTTTGCGAGGGCGCGCAGAAGCAACGACCGAAGAGGAGTGCGCTGGTGGAAAAGTCGTAGGACTACTTTGTGTAATTCTTTCTGCTGTGTTGGTGTGGATAGTGCAGATGGTAGATGTCGAGAGAAGTCTACGGAAAATGACCTTTTCATGAAGTTTTGTAGATTTTTTGATTCAGTTCGCACTACTCGACGTAGGCCAAGAGTGCGAATGTTCCACACTCTTCAAGAGTCAGACGTTAATCCACTATGCATCATGCCCATCCGGGCTTCCCATGGTAAATGATATCATTCGTAGCAAGGAAAAGAAAACCGCGAGAAAAGACGAGAGACGAGACGTTTACTCGGCGGTGACGGCACGGGCTATTGAAAAAGGTCATCAGTATTGGGGTTTCGAGACGGATAGGATGCTCAAGAGGAACGCACTGTAGATGCTCAGGCTGGAGTGACCGACGACCTTCTTGATCTGGCCGTTAGCCTCAAGGTCGGCGAGAGCCTGGCGGGCAAGACTGCCGTTGATCTTGAGACGATCGACAAGGGTGGCGACAGTGATCAGACGGTAGGACTGGACATCCTTCTGAAGCTTGTCGTTGGTGGCCTTGTCGAGAACGACGGCGTGCTGGGCCTTGTCCTTGACTGTAGGGCGAAAGACATGTCAGTAAATGTTGCATCTCGGTGTTTTATTTCGTATCCCCAGCTCGTCCAACGATTTCTTTCGTGTCTTTGTGGGAACTCGGCGGAAATCGTCACGATCGCATGGTTGGTGGTGATTGCGTACCCTTGCCCTTGGACCACTTCTTCTTTTGCTTCTTGCCTCCGGTTGCTGCGGGCGCCTGATCGTCACATTTCGATTAGTATTGGTGTCTCCCGGGTTGTATTTTGGGACGCTGGGGAACTCACCATTTTGTCGGATGAGGTGGATGTTCAAAGGAAGAGGGCGACGTCCAGAAGCCGCTCAAGTGCGAAAAGGCAGTGGGGCGTGACTGAGTTGAGCCCTAAGCCCTTGATCGGTTAGTCTGGATGTTGCCATTGGCTGACAAGTTTGATTATGTAACCTAGCTGACATCATCACTCGATAGTTCCTGCCTGAGGTGTCTTCTATATTTGCGACAAGACCGTACATCATTGAGCTTCTACTAGAGAATAGAAGAACGAATCAGATCTTTATTTTTCTACGGTTTTCAAATAACTATACTTGTTTCTTCTTCAACATCAACAATGATGCTCGACAACTTAAGTCTTTGAAGTCATCGTGCACTAATACATCGAACACCACAACCTCGAACTTAACTAATAAACAAAGCATCAAATCCCGTCCTGAGAAGCCTTTGTTGATGCTCAGACAACCTATCTCTGTCCAAACCCTCGAGAAAATTATAAACATCAAAAGGTTTGTCTTGGTCTTGTCTATCAATGTCCGCTTCGATACCACCTTGTTCTGCTTTGTTCTCGGTCTCGTTCGGTGAATTGTGATCGCCTGTCACATCCTGTTCTTTGGTAGAACTAAGATTTTTGCTATCATCGTCGCCATTGTTATTGTGGTTGGATGGACTGAATGAAGGAGGCCAGCTGTTGTCATCCACATGTTTCTCCACTCGCTTCATAACCTCCTCAAGAATCTTTTCGGAAACACCCAAGCTGAACATCGAGTCTTCCATTGCCATGATCAAATGTCGAAAGAGGGGGGAATTGCGGGTTACTTTAGCGTTCTCGCTTTCTGGTCGTAGATTTGCGATGCATTGCGCATAGACATTTCGATAGAACTCCAGCGTGTCCGGTGAGTCTTCCCAAACATATCGCTCGTCATGGATTCCCCGTTCCATCTCTTCGCTCCATATATATACGGTGGGATCCCAGTCGCGCATCAGCCATAGTGGATACGCCTCGTTCCCTATACTCGGCGACTCGGCTTTTGCGCGGTGCCAATCGAGGATTGCCTGCACAGAACCATCCTCTGAAACAAGGAAGTTGAAGATATTGGGGTTTGGATGGGATAGAACAAATGATTTTCCAACACTTGGCCCCGGAGTCCAGTCGGCAAACATCCGAAGAAGCTTTAGCAGTCCCCTATCAAACGAATCATTCCCTTCCCCTCGCTGGCCCAGAAAAGAAGTATAAGCATCTTTCAGGCCCGAGAATGGGTCTTCCTTCACTGGGGTAACACCGATAAGGCGATCTTGGTCGTCAAATCTCAAGGGCGTTCTTTTGTTGAATGTGTATTTTCCGAGCTGGAGATATGCCCTAGCGATATCCTGTAGACAGCGTGTGCGTCGAGCTTGTACGACTTCTTTTGGGGATACCCGGTCATGCCAAACGTCTTCCAAAGGCCGACCGTTGATGAACTCCATGAGAATGAAGGGAACTTTGAGCTTGTTTTTGCATGTATTATCGTATGAAATGACCCTGGAAATTGGGATGGTTGTCTCACGGCGCAACATGATCATTGTCAATGCTTCCGAGCGAAGGTTATCGGTATCGTCTTCGTCAAACTGATCAGGGGTTCCGATAGCTGGGACTTTGAGCATCCAGCTAACCCCATCGGCAAACTTCACCTTATAGCAAACGTGCTCCCCATTGCAAGCAGGAGGCCCAACCTCAACGACATGAATGTTCTTCTTATCGCTTGGTTGATTATTCGCGCGAATCGCTGCCACATGTTTCTTGATATTCTTCACTTTCACCCGTTCCAATACCGCTTCGAATGGATCTATGTCGAGGGAATCCAAGTCATCATCCTCCTCGCCATAATTCTCATTTCCACGTTGTCGTTTCCGGATGACATGATCCACGATTGAGGATGAGATTGAAGCAATTGCCCGAGCGATTCCCCGAAGGTGTTCGGAAAGAGACTGCGAAAGATATCCCATAATCACGGCGGTTGGACTCTGCCAGGGTAGTTCCAGGTAGATTTGATTTGTGGCTTCAGCAAATAGGAGTGGAATTATACGGAAATTGGTAGGATAAGTTATGAAGAATGTGATTCTTAAGTCGAAGCCGAGCGATGTGGAAGATGTTGAGCGAAGTCAGACATTATATGGTCTCCTTCCCTAAATGTTGTTCTATTTCTCATGTCATATCTTATTCATGTAGAAGCAGTCAGTCGAATGCTAAGGCTTCTGTTGAAAGGAATTGACGTTCTTGTATCTTCAATGAATGTGTTCCAATAATAGACTGAGGATTGCTTTGTTAACAAGGAGGATAAGAGTATCAAAGCCCGCCGTTTATGAATAGAATCGTTTCAATTAGCGAGGGGATTTCCGGGATTTCTTTAAACCAGATGATTCTTCAATGATTCTTTGTACTCGAAACTTAGGCGGATATACATTCAACGAGTGGAAAGCATCGAGTAGAGGATTCGACATAGGATCTGCGTTTGGACTCTTTCATAATATGAGACTTGTGCCGTTAAAATTATTACAGAAATTCATAGAATTTATAAAAAGCTCGTATGACAATCAATTTATCAGGGGAGAAAGAGAAGTAGAGAAAGCTAGAGGCCTCGGAAAACACTAGTAAGTATGGACGGACAGGCAGGCGTAAACAAAGAAATTCTAGTCGCAGCAAAACAATGGAGCGAGTAAACGCTATAACGTTTTAGGTTATGAGATATCAGATATGAAACTGGATTCTGAAATAGAACAGAAACCTCAACTTTGTGTGACTGTATTTCCTTAGAGGGTGATGATGGTCAAAATGTCTTAGCAGCCTTGAAACCAAGGAATCTATACTAAAAATACATTCAAATGCAACCTCAGAACAATGGAACGGTGTTTTGAATGCCCAGACCTGCCACCTTGGACATCGTTCCAGGCGAAGCAGGTCTATGGGAAGCATAAGATATAGATGGTCGAAAAAGGACTGACTGCGACAGAGCAGGCTTCCTGAATGAATTAACCTGGAATGTGGGGAAACTGAGCTAAATGATATTCCAGTAAAGGAGCTTTCCAATCCGTCAATTGTTCATCATCAAATATAGCAAAACCCCAGCGCCATAAAGATGCATCTCTACCTTCCAAATCAATCGCATCTTCAAATGTTTGTTCCGGTGTTTCGGGCAGTAAGTGTATCCTTTCCCACCCAAGATTAGGTTGCTCGAAAAACGGCAATGTAGACCAAAGCTGTCCATAATTTTGAACTGCATGTCGATCTGCAGGATAAAGAAAAGGAAGCTTGTCCTCCTCCCACAGCCAGAAGCCAGGAAATTCTTCCCAGAGTTCGTTTGCATTAAGCATCACAAGACCGCGTCGAATCAAGGGAGTCCTCTGAAGAAGTTGGTAGACATATTGCAGGGGACAAGGATGCCCAGATCCATCAAGACGAAGCCAACCTCCATATTGCAATCACGCGTGAGACATCCGTTCAACCCAGCCAATGGCCGCCAAAAGATTCAAGACTGGAATTGCGGCGGCTCAGGTTTGGTGGTAGCTTTGGAAAAACATATAATATACGCACAGATATAAGACAAGAATGATCATCCAAGCGCTAACTTCGCATTCATAGTGTTGTTGGTCAGGGCCGTGATGGGTTTGCTCACAAGTATTCTCAAGCATACAAAGATGAAAGGGCCCTTAAAACCCACCATGACCAGGTTGAGCATAGGAGGACAAGAGCAACGAATCGACGAGAAGAGATGGTTAAGCTGGAGTATGCGACATGGGCTACAGAGGCTCAAAATCAGAGCTAGCAAGGATATCTGTCTTTTGGCTCTAACGTGTGACGTTAGACTCGGGAACCGAGCATGGTTGACGGACCTTTCTCTATATATGTTCCCTCATCCAACAGAGATAGTGTTGATTATGGTCGAAAGAAGTTTGGAGAACTACTGTACGAATATGGGAGGGAGGACGGGGAAGACTCCAACAATCACCATATTGTCCTTTCCCTTTTTATTTTTCACAACCTATTTCGCAATATTTTGTGGCTCCCTTCGTGGGCTCCCTTTTCAAGTTGGCAATTTATTGTTTTCTTATCCAGAAACATGGTGTGTCTGCTATACGGAGCACGAACGTTCGATCAACGACATATTACACGATATATTACCCATGTACATACGTATACACATCTATCAACATCACATCTCACCTAGAAATCCAAAAAAGCGCATCCATAGCACAGTCTAGTTGACAAAGGGAAGTGATACATCCCATAAGATCGATCCTTCAAGGTCATGTGATTATACATCCATGTCAATTACCCTGGAAATGCCCCTATTCAAGCCCCTTTCCACTTTTCTCCTCTAAACTTCATCTTGCCATATCTCTCATTCATTTTTCAAGAAGCCAATCATGCAACCACGTATGTGTTTTGATGATGTTGCCTGGGAAAAAAGCGAGGAAATAGCCGATACTTGGCCTCTCAAGTTTCTTGACCCTAAAATCTCAAGACCGGTCGGAAATTTTGTCATCAAGCACCATAAGCCGGATGACGCGGTTCAATTTGAAATCCTAGGCAAGGGTTCATTCAATATATCCCTCTGGATGACGTATAAAACGGGCGCCGCCGCCGCCATACGGTTTCCCCTACCCGGTGCGACTATGTTCCCCGAAGAAAAGGTTCGAAACGAGGTCGCCATTATGCGATACATTTATGATCAGACTTCGATCCCCGTGCCGTTTATTCTCCACTGGGGTTCCAAGAAAGACTCCCCCTTAGAGATGGGCCCTTTTATTATCATGGAACATATCGAACATGAGACGGACATGTACGATTTTCTCAACTTCCCAGGGTGTCCAAAGCAGGAAAGGGGAAGACTTAACCCAAACATAGAGGAGGATACTCTCCGAGCTCTATATGGAGAGTTAGCTGGCGTTCTTTTGCAACTTTCAAACCCATCCTTCCCACGAATAGGATCATTGAGTCAGGTGGACGATTTTACATGGGAAGTAGGGAGTCGTCCTCTACCAATAGATTCAAACGAACTTGTTCGACTGGGGTCCCTACCTCAGTCAAAACTACCGAGCTACGAGACAACATATACCTTAGCATCTTCGTACTTCGAAGCCCTAGCGGAAATTCACATTGCCCATCTCACACACCAAAGAAACGACGCGATCGAGTCTGCAGATGATTGTCGACGGAAGTTCGTTGCTAGACATCTCTTCCGCAAGCTAGCCCGTGAGGGTAAGCTCAACAAGCGATGGGTAGCGTTCGATAAAGGCCCGTTCAAACTATGGTGCGATGATCTCCGACCAGGCAACGTCCTCATTAACAACGACCTAAAGATCACTGGCGTCGTGGATTGGGAGTTTACGTACACTGCTCCGATCGAGTTTTCCTACGCGCCGCCTTGGTGGCTTCTGATCGAAAGACCCGAGTACTGGCCTCAAGGTCTTGAGGACTGGACGAACGTGTTTGATCGCCGTCTCCAGACATTTTTGCAGGCGATGATTGATCGTGAAAATTCTGCTAGCACAAAAGAAGAAGAACGACTCTCTGGTCCAATGAAAGAAAGTTGGGAGAGTGGCGACTTTTGGATTGCATATATCGCGAAGAGAAGCATGGCCTTTGATGCGATATATTGGAACAAGATTGATCAGCGATTTTTTGGACTGACGGACAATGTTGAGGATGCGTGGAGGCAGAGACTTGACCTCCTAAGTGATAAGGAGAAAGAAGAGATGGAACTACTTGTAGCAAAGAAGGTGAAAGAGATGGAGAGCAGAGTTCTGGCTTGGGATCCGGATGAGTATACTTTGTCTCATATAGACATTGCGAAGACTCATGCCGCAGAACAAGAAAAGAAAAAAGCCGAGGAGGGCAAGGACGGAGATGAAAAAGATCACCCCAAGTCAGACGACAAGAAGGTTAAAGTTGAAGTTCATGTGATTGAGGCCAGTCCAAATGACCTTGATGTTGAGCAAATAGCTGGGAAATTGGCAGAACTTTCAGCTTAGTTATGCCGACGTTATCTCAGTATAAATTGTAGTTTAGCTTTTAGAATAGTAACTGATAATGTTAGAGGTGGATATAGATATCAACACTATCCTTTTGACTGAAAGGTAGCTATTTTCAAGGTATAAAACATACGGATTATCTCCTCGGGCTGTCTCACTTTGGAAAGGTCTGCGGCTTCACACTGATATTCTATATTGTAGAAGAGTGAGGAGAACTCGAGACACTTTAGGCAGATATTTATTGCCTTGAACCTTCCTTTCTCTCTCTCTCTTTTCCTTTCTGGGAAGGGGCAGAGCGGCCAAAGTACAAATGCCTGATTTTTCAGCGATGATGCCTGAATATGCCTGAAGAATAGACCGCTTTTGACACCGCTCTATACCATATCATATACTGTAAATTGAAGTAGCTTTGAAGTAATTAACTAGTTACCAGCTGGCCTGAAATGGGTAATCGGGGTTGCATTGCTGAGGGTAAAGAAAGATATGCTCAATTCTTGGATCTAGCATACATTCCATGCTGACAGACTCGAGGATGTTTCGCGAAGTAGAACTAAGGAAATATACCTAGCTGAAACTGGAAGCTAGCCATGCGCCTCAGAAGATTTATGAATCGACTGAATTTTGGGCGGAGTGTGGCGCGGTCCTTAAATACTTACGTAGGTGCTTAAGTCAAAAACTAAATTGATGAGGCTCACTCACGCAAAAATCCAAATGGCATTCGAAAATGCACCAGAGAGGACCAGAAATATAAGAAGTAGAAAGCTTCTGTGGCTCCCGATGTCCTTTTGGGAATACTTAATCATGCTATTAGATCGATGTGATAAAATCCTACATAGTATGTGAAATAGGTATAGGGAAGACTAGGCTTCTGACATTGAAGTCTAGTGAAGTGAGGTTATTTGAGTCATAGTTTAAAGAAGCGGTCATAATTACTTCTCCTATTCCTTTCCTTTGTCTAGAGACAACCCTCATATCACTGGTAGGCCGACACGATCCCGAAGAAAGCTCAAAATATCTTCAATCTCGTCCTCAGCACGGTACCAATGCCCTAATCCCTGGTATTCCTTCCATGTCACATCCATTCCTAGACCATCTGACAGAATACGAGCCATCTTTTTACCAAGACTCACAGAGACTTTAGGATCTTCTGCGCCATGGCCGAGAAAAGCAGGAGTCTGAAGGTGACATAAACTCGATGGATGGCTGTCTTGTGATAGCTGAATATTGTTTGGAATTATAGAGAGACCAAGGATATCACGAATATGATTGATAGCCTGGACGATCAACGGAGCTTCTTCCTCGTCCTCCTCAAATGGATTGAAGTCATCACGCGGTGGGCTGTCTTTCTCAAGATCCTCTTTAAAGGGATCGAAGTCATCCCGTGGTGAGCTGCTTTCCAATAGATTATTGTCGAAGCTTTGTTCGGAATATGCATCTCCTACCGACTCTTCATCACTTTCAGTTTCCTCGCATGAGTCGTCTTCCGATTGTATT
This sequence comes from Penicillium sclerotigenum, assembly GCA_928213465.1. Classification (NCBI taxonomy): domain Eukaryota; kingdom Fungi; phylum Ascomycota; class Eurotiomycetes; order Eurotiales; family Aspergillaceae; genus Penicillium; species Penicillium sclerotigenum. The sequence continues at coordinate 63,120 of CAKMRK010000451.1, read as the reverse complement.
TCCTGGTGATTGTCTCTAGCTGAGACAACACTTTCGTCGGATCGGAGAATCTCGCGTAATTGCTGTTCAAATGGCAGCCATCCACTCATCCCAATAAATGCCCCGAGTGGGTTTGCTTCACTAGTGTCGGCCCAGCCACCTAGAAGAGTGAAGATACCCGCGGCACAGCCCTGGCTCAGCCCCCACAGGATGATTTTTGAATGATTTTCTGCGCCTAAAATCCTACGTTTTTACTTACATTTAGTCACTTCCCACAATCAAAACCTTTCCCAATGTTCTTTGTCGGATAGGTAGAAGAGAATGTTGAAGCGGGATTTGAAAAGTCGTCACCAGACGACCTCCTGCATATGTAACATGACAGCATGCTCAAGGTAAAATGGTTCAAGTACAGTGTCCACAATTCCATCCCCGACCCAACGGCTTTGCCAGTCCGGGTGATACATTGCCTTAATATATTCCCAGTACTCAGGATAAAATCCGGCCATTTCCCAGTCGAGTATTCCAACAACCTGTTCACCTCTAATAATGATGTTTCGCGGAGAAAAGTCCGCGTGGGTGAGCACTGTTGAATGGGATGGCATGGCTCGAATGAGCTTGGAAACATGTTGAACCCAGGAGTTTGTTTCGTTGATAGTCATTGCGCGGATCAACCCTTCATTGAATTCGTTCTCCGTCTTATACGGGCCAAACCCACCCTGCTCGGCACAAAAGACAGGATCCTCACAAGCCGAACCATCGATGGAACCGATAAAATCGCCTTTGATAGATCGTAACTCGGACATGAATTTCTGCAATTCCGAGATGATCTTTTGGCGCCTCGTGTCATCCATGTCTTGAATAACATCGCGAAGGACCTCCCCTTCAATGTACTCCATAACAATGACTCCACGGTCCATGGTTTCGTCAACATAAGCGTTGTAGACCTCTGGAACTGGAATGGAAGTTTTAGAGCGGATGAACCTTAAAGCTTCTGCCTCAGCGAGACGATTTGGATCGCATAATTTGACTACCGTTTTATCATCCACACGAAATACATTGATCATGTTATCCGCAACGAGACGGTTTGAGTCGGTCAACTCTGATGGCAGTATTCTGCGATCCATGGTAGGACAAAAGGGAGGTGTCGTGGCCAGCTGAATAGAAACTAGAGATCGCGTCAACATTTTGGCATTTGTTTTTCAGCGCTGTAACCCCTCATAGGTCACATGATATCCATATCTGATCCTATTTATAGATTCTATAGATTATGCACATAGATCAACTGCTCTAGGTTACCTATTTGAGTAATTCGACCTTGACATGTATATCTTCAACACCTGAACTATCAGGTGGGATACCACCGACTGCTAAATAAATAGTTACCACATGATATTTACTAGTTAACTAGATAGTTATGCGTCAGGTGTCTGACTTCTCAGGCAACTACGAGAGACAGATCATGTTTGTATGTAGTTAGCTAGCTCTCTCTCTTTCCTCTTCTCTTCTCTCTCTCTTTTTATCCATCTTCGCATACTCATGAATTGAGCGCACTGTTTTCCCCATTGATCTTCATCACTGTACTTCGACTCCATCAATATGTCATGGATATATGCTACTAAGTAGGATGGACATCTAAGTTATTATATTGACTGATACAATATTGTTCCAAATGTTTATCAATAGATACTACGTGCGGAGTTTTAGTACTACACCCCACAGAATAATGTATATGTATACTCGGCCATCAAGAGTGTATGTAGGACCGTGTATCGGGCCGAATATTCAATACATAGTCATGATCTCGGTCCCGAGGGCATTGAAATACCCTCTTGCTCTAACTTGATCTTAACTATAATCATATAGCATTATCCATTATACAGCCCTTTTATCCAGATCTAGTCCATCTTTGAGAACTCCTCCAGCGCCTCATCTAACCTTCCAAATACACCGCTATGCCAGCCCTTCAACGCTTCCCACTCCTCCCATTGCAACATGACTCGACTCATGCGCAACCAACCGCCCACAATAAAATCTGCATAACTTGCCCTATTCCCTAACAGAAATGGCCCACTCGCATCACTCATATATAATTTTGCAAGTCCACCTAGGGCCTTCTCAAACGCCTTCAATAACCCCTCCTTCTCCTCCGCACGAACCGCCAAAGCCTCCCACGGCACCCCTACTCTCTTCGAGAACATGGCCTTGCACTCCTCTGCAGTAGCAGGATCAAAAGGGAAACCATGCGCTATCACGCGCGCATTCGCACTAAACAGAGCATCCACATTTGTATTAAATTTCGCGTACGCGGCAGCAGGCCCCTCCACCCCCTGCGCCTCAGCAATCGGTGGATAATTTCCCACGTCCTGCGCAAACACGAAGTCTAGCTCCTGCGGTGGGAACAAGTCCCCCTCCCCGGACGACGGGTATTGTTCTTGTAGGTATGTCGCGATCTCGAAGGAGTCGCCCACTATGCGCCCGGTGGCTGGGTCGGAGAGAATGGGGAGGGTCGGGTATGGGGAACCGTCGGCGAATTTCCGTGAGGCGGGGATATTGAAAGAGCCACGGACGGAGCTGATATCAAGCAGGGGCACCCAGGTTGTTTTGTAGGGGATGTTTTTGAAGTTCAGAGCGAAGCGGCTTTTCCAGGGATTTGGGGAGCTGGCGGATTTTGTGACTGGGGGCGCAAGGGCGATGTCGTAGAAGTTCATTGGGACCGTAGTCGGTGACATGGTTGAGGTTGAGGTTGGGGTTGTGGGTGTCACGGTGTCCAGAATTTTGAGGAATTGGGGTTGGAGGAGTTGGCGGAGTGTGATGTTACTCAGTGAATCGGATTGGAGCTCTCAAAGTTGTTCTGGTTTGTTTAATTGATCCCTGGAAGAGTAGCTCTCTCTATCTCTATATATATCAATTCGTGTAGAGGGCGGGGGTGGCCAGATGGTCGAGTCATGAAGAGTCATCCACGATGTGGGGAATGACCCACATACGATATGCAACAGAGTGTGTCGATATTACATAGAATGACTCAAGACTTTCCAAGTGCTACCAGCTATACTACATAAGATTTTACAAAATGCTTGTAGACTCGAGTAAATACAGCTCTAGCTACATATACTATAAAGGAATAAATATGGACTGAGTACCAATGCCGGGGAAGCATGTCCATTAGATGCTCATGTAAGGGTGTATGAGCCAAATACACCGCCTTCCTTATCTGCGATACCACAAGGTTCGAACCACAGCAGAACCATGGTACGGTGCGGGTCTCGTACTCCACAAACCTCAGGGAGATATCCCTTGAATGACCTCAATTATCTGTGTATGCATCATCGAAGTACAACGTATAAAATAGGTTGTGCGGGTTGAGCAACCAAAGTGGATCGCTCAATCCCACCCCTGGGCACCCCAGAGTCCCATTTTCAGGGGCAAAGATTGTTGCATGTTTGACAACCAAAGATCAGTGGTACCGGGAAGTGAGTCGGTAGTCTTCTTTGCATTGCTGAATCATATCTTTTTAGTTCAACATTTATAGGTTCATTTTCATCGACTAACCCAACTAGCCTCCACTGTCATGTCCCCGCCCTACAGGCCCAATATTTATAGGAAAGTCGCTGAGAGTGCCAATGAGATCGAAGATTATATGGAAATCAAGAATCAATGCCCGACAGTGTGCAACATTGCAAAGATGCTGGTATCATTATTCTTTTTCTATACTACAGTTTTTGCGGAAACCGTCGCGGTCTAGAAAGTTACGCAACGGGCCAGTTGAAACCACAGAGAACGAGAAGGGCTCTTGATTTGAAGTTACTAAGTGACGTTTTGTTTTCTTAATTGCCACCGCAGCCCCCCAGTTGCCTCGGGCTCGCAGTCCTCTCACAATCAAGCCATCGAGCCCTTCAACACGTGTAGCACGCCATCCCCTCTGCAACAGTGGCGTCTTCTTTATCTTTCTCGGTCATCTTTTACTTGGTCATCGTGGATCCCGCGCTCAAGTTGTTTACACGATTTAACTCCGGCGCTTTGATATAATCCTCCCCACGCTCCAACTCCAGCGCTGTGATAAATTGACAGACCAGGGTTGAAGCTGTTAACCGTCCGACTACCCCCAATGCATCTAACGTTCCAATAAAAAGGACCGAAGAAAGCATCACCGTCCCAAAAAGAACATGTACAGCACCTGCAATATTCGACAGAGAATAGAATACTCTGGGCCATAAAGGCCAGCCCTTAAACCCGCTCTGTGTACGCTTAGATCGCTCGACCGACGTAGCGATTAGCGCCAAGCAGATGGGAACCAATGTGGTGCTAACCCACAAAAACTCCAGATATGAAGACGTGCATTTCCAGCTAACAACTGTTTGTCGGCTCAGAGTCCAAGCGTTAAGAAAAACGTTGACCGCCGCACCAGCTGCGATCAAATATTTTAGCAAAAGAACCCACATTGGCTGTCTCGGAAGTGTTTCTTGCTGCTCGGGCTTTGGCATATGGCGACCAAAAATTCGATAAACAATCCAATTAATCCAACTAAAACACCACACCTCCCCAGAAGCGAAGGCATTCGCTTCAGTAGGCTTGATAGGATTGGTCTTTGCCCACGGCATTCCGAAGGCAATTGAAGGCGCGCCTAGGACACATAGAAGGCCAAGAATCGGGCTCTGAAAACAAAGTTGCGCCTTGTGGTTTAGCGTTGGACCCATTTGCCCCAGGACGGTCGGCGCTAAGCCGAGCAAAACCAGCGCTGATGACATATCCGCCTTGTCGATTTCCTTTGTGTTGTTATAAATGCAGCTAACCAAGTTTTTGCATGTCATTGAGTGTTGTGCGCCCAATACCTTCACGGCGTCTGCATAATCTTGGAGGCAAGTGGGGGCCTCTCCCTCTCGTGTTAGGGTCCATCGGTAGAACGGATACCAGTGCTCAAATTGCTTGGCGTTACTGCCATGGAAGAAGAGAGCTATGAGGCTCAGGAGAACTAGTAAGACTGTTAGTAAAGTGCTTCTGGGCTTACTGTGTATTATTCGAGCATAATTACCTGGAAGCCACCGCATGGTGTTTGACTCCGATCCACAATCCACAATAGGACCCACCTGAATCAAGATGGACTGACAGGGGTATAAATCTCAAGGGAAGGTCCTGGGGGCACTCGAAGATTTTAGGATTTGAACTGCTAGGGAAAGGCCAAATGTAAGGAACGAAATATCCCCTGGTGGGATCTGCGGCTGAGCAAACTAATGCCCAAATTAGAAAATTAACACTTTACGAGGCGCCACAAGCGCTTACCCCCAATCCTGAATCAATCACGAAGGCGAGTGACAAATAATTCTCAGCGAAACTCCTATTATTTCCGTCTGATCACTCTAGGGGTAGTTCGAAGTTAGAGTCTGGGAAATATGCAGTGCCCCCTACTTCTTCCCGGCAAAGTCGTGCAGCTGAACGGTTGGCCACAATCCCTAATGGAGAGATATTCCAGGGAAAGAAACAATTCCACAAGAAAAAGGCATGATCATAATTAGAGCAAAAGTTTGCTGGGGGGTTCAGGGGGCTGAAGCAGGGTCGGAATTGAAATCTTTCGCTCGAGTACGAGGTTCGCTCCACACTATAGCTACCGGAACAGTTATAGAGTAGGTTTCAATCTTCTCAGCATAGCCGGAATGTTGGTATGTCTTGGTACTTCTTTCGCCAGTAGAAACGGCGTAAAAGTGGTCGCACATCGTCTTCTGCCAGACCCTCTTTTTGGCCTAATTCTGCCTTCAACTCTGCCTCAATTAACTTCGCTTGAAATTCATCAAGTGGAAAGCTCCGCTGTTCTAGAGCTTTCAACATAATTCGCACTAAAGTCACGGACCCCTTCCTCGCTGCCTCTCCCAGAGGGGTAGTGCCAAGTTTTCCATGGGTTCGGAGAGGGTCAGCCCCTCGGTCCAATAATAGTTGGGATGAATTCGACATTTTCCGGCCCATAACATCATGCAGAGGGGAGTAGAACCCCCCTTCGGCAGTAATTCCATGTACTATGAGTATGTCCAGAGTGGCAGCCACAGCATCCCAGTCTTCGCTTGGTGAATCTACCAACCCCATCAGGGGTTGGTTATTGATCGTGATTATGTTGCCGATTAGTCCTCTCTTAAACATCAGAGTCAATGATGACGTATCTGAGACAGACAGTATAGTGTGTAGTGCCTTCCCAACTTGGGAACTCCCGGGCACGACTTCATAGCCACTGTCAAGGAGATATTCTATCATCAATATTCCACCATGAGCGGCCGCTTCAAGGAAAGATGTAGGGTAAACACCTGTACCAAACGGGGGCTCTATGAATGAAGCCCTCCGTTGTAAAATATGCGCTGCGGCTGGACTTCCAATTCTCAACGCTCTCATGAGAACTGATTCGTAGTAAACCTCATCACCGAAGGCATAATTTGAACTTAGTCCAAGGTCTGCTCCACGATCGAGAAGTAGTTCAAGTATTTCTGGAGTTTGAACGGCTTTAAAAAATACCGGCATATTGTTTGGAGGCGTTCGATGATTTGGATTTGCCCCGTGGTCTAACAGCGTATTGACAATCTGCTTTTGGGAGCCGTCAATTGCTGCCAGGAGCGGGGTTGGTTCTCTCCGATTGAGCAATGACCTGCGCCGCTTGATTGCAACATGGTTGAGCAAGAGCTTAACAGCGCCGTGGCGACCTCGATGAGCTGCTAATGCTAGGGGCAATGGGTATCTCGGAATAGAAAGATATTTCGGCCCCCGCAGTTTTGCTTCCATGCCCCACTCTAGAGACTTGGAGATAAGGGAATCGGGTGAGCAGCCTCGGTCAAGTAACTCTTCAATTAGGTCTTCCCAGCCATATGCAGCGCTAACTAGGAGTAGCTGTCTATGGGTAGCGTCATTAGGCTCACCGTGAGTGATAAAACCGAGAAGATCCATAGACCTCCGAAGTCGATTGACTACATCGTGGTATCCATGTTGTGCTGCCTCGATTAATGGGTCTAGAGGCAAGTAGTCCATGGTTGGTGTCGGAGTCATCCCATGCTCCAGGAGAAGTTCTACTATGTCCAAGTAACCTTGCCCAGCTGCCCTCGCTAGCGCATAACTAGGTTCTTGGGGAGACTCGAGATCGGGATTCGTCTCTAGAAAGAACCGAACAACCTCGCAATGGCCTCTATCGGCCGTGTTAATGAGAATACTCGTCCCCCACGAGGCCCCGATATGAAGATCGCAGCCAAGGGAGACGAGGAGTTTGACAATCGATAAATGGCCTTGCATTGCTGCCTGTGAAAGTGGTGAGATTTCAAGTCCATCAGGGCGTTCAAAGCGGATATCAGGAGGGACCCCGTGAGAAAGCAAAAGCCGAACAATATTTTCGTGGCCACGACCGGCCGCTAGTATCAGTGGACAGCCTTCATCCTCCCTGTCACCTTCATCAGGAGTGTCTCGCAGCCATCTTTCGGTTGAACCTGGATCGACTCCGTAGTCTAGCAACAAACGAACAACAGCTTCATGCCCATTAATGCAAGCGAGCGCCATCGGAAGCCACTCTTCGTAGTAAGTGGCGTGCGGAGAAGCTCCAGCTTCCAGTGTATATCGCGCAGTTGCCTCAGAGCCATTTTTTGCGGCCCATTCAAGGGCACAGGCGTGCGATTGGCGCACGTTCAATTTGTAGAGGGAATGATGCAGCAGGGAGTAGAATCGTCTGCATGTTTGGTGGAGTGCGTTGATGCAATATTCATCATCAAGAAATTCACCTATCAGTATCATAAGCTCGCTTGGTAAATCAAATAATTGCATTTTGAGTTAAGGAGGGAAACTGCTCTAGTGCAGAGGTGTATTAACGTAAGTTGTACGTTGATGGTCAGCAAGCTCGGGTGATTCGAGGGGGACAAGGACCAGTAGGTCACTGACTCATGTCTGCCACGTTTCCCAGGCAAAATGGACACAGTTCCTGTTCCCAGAAGAGTATAGCCGTGGCAATAGGTGATGATCGACCTGTACCAGTATAACACTGCATTAAAAATGTCAGACGATGGGCCTGTTTTCAGCTGATGGATGATGATGAACCCAAGGGTAAAAATATGTACGATATGTGATGATGAGGAGACATGTCCAATGATAAAAGACATTATTAGTGTTGTCTCAAATTGTAGTAGGATCCCACAAAGACCTAGAAAGCGCAGCCTTATTAGGCACCATCCGATTGTTGTCTAGATCTCAAGGTGATGGCTTAGTCGATATATCCGCCTGGAGATATGCCTCCCTCTCTCAGTATGTTCAACAGCATGTTCAATAACGAGAACAGGCAGTGATCCATACGTTCTTCACATTGCCTGAATAGGCAATTATTGGGCTTGGAGGGAGGTGAATGTTGGAATGTGTGTTCCTGAATATTTTCACACATAGGAAGAACTGTCGCTCTGCCTACATCTGTCTTTCTCTCTATTTCAATATCCTTGATTGGATTATGTCTGGCTAAAGGATTGCATCGGCAGCTTAGGTTTGATATAACTAGCCTCTGCGGAGCAATACTGTCATTTTATTTGAGTACTTTGATTTTCCTCAATGCTTAAGGCAATTCACCGTTCAGGCTTTCAAGATAATACATATTAATTTGAATGGTCGCGTTTTTCCGCAAATCAACCCGCGCATCGTGTCCATTAAGAGGCGAGATTGCCACGCTTACGCTCCGCAATACAACAAATAGTAAAAGCACATGGAAATATACATGAAGTGGAAGCAGAGCTGGCTAAGCGAAGCTAACCTAAAACTATCCTGCAAATGTGAGACAGCCAGCTTCTGGTACCTACAGACTGGGCTGGATGCATCGTGAAAGATTCGGCTTTAGCGAAGAGTAGCTGGTTGTTCAACATCGTCTCGCTCTCCTCTTGTATTTTGTCAGAACAATGTATTTGACTGCTTTCAGAAGACTCACTTGTGTTGATCGCGGGTCCAAAAAGCTGCCAAGTCCCCAACCGGCAAAAAGCATGGGAACCCGATGGACTCAAACAACTGGACGATCAGTAGGTAGAAGCCGAGTAAACTAGCAACAAAGAGCGAAGCTCCTGCACCCTAGATGAAGAAAGATATAGTCAGAATTCAGTCAAACTAGCAGCGAAGTTATAACACGAAAAGATACATACCTTTACACATCGATTACCAATGGCAGCATTGCCTTGGCCTAGTTCCCAATAGGCCGAAGACAGAAGGATGAAAACCAAGAGCAGGTTGAGGAAAATGAGTGTGTATACGACATTGATTCGCGTTGCACAAATCATGAAGATTAACATTAGCACAGCCATAGTTATGAATAGAAACGCTGGTGCCGTCAGAACCATTCATTCAAATTGACAGCATTTGGTTGCACTCACCGTATGTGTTTAGGAAGCCTTCGCTAGCTAGCCCGGCAGCTGTATCAGTGGTTGATGCGGAATAGGGAGCTATAGAATGTGAGAAAACTGATTGCTTCGCCTGTACGGAATGATATTTGATCGGGTAAACTCACCGGCTGCATTGAAAGCAGGAATCATGGTGGCTGCAAACGCAAACCAAAATCCGCCTTGGAAAAGTATCAACAACATGAATGAGTGATTGGGGCTTCTCTCATAAGATAGGAAGGCCTACCAATGGTGCCAAACACAACACAGGGAAAGGTGTTTCCGATGATGAACTCGAGAATACTCGTGATGAGCAACAAAAGACCACCAAGGAAGACGATAGGTCCACTGTTCAGTTCATTAGATGAGGCTCCCTCGTCGACTCTTTCGATGTCTCACATGAAAGCGACTCCATTTCCACTGGCTCCTCTCCAAGCCATCAAGCAGCATGAAAGAGGGGTGGTGGTAATGACAAAGCCCCCTAGCGCTCTAAATATTGAAACGTCAAGTTAGATCAAAGTCCCACGCGTAGATAATAGGCTAAGACTCACAATGGTGTCGGATTTCCAACCTTCTTGGATAGTGGTGATTGCCGAATCGTCATGGGAGTCAAATAAAGCCTTTCAAATTGTTCAGATGACAGTGTCACCGATGTTGGAACTGTAGTGAGACCATTGTGTGTGTGCTCCTTGTTTTGAAAAGTCGTCTTTGACTCGCCATTTTGGCTCATGTCGCTGTCCATTCTGTTGTCGTTGAGATGGATATCTCTAGTATCAAACAGCAGAATGATATACTGTAGCAGGTGATGAAAATGGAAGCTCCGAGAAACGAGCCTTGTAGGTCTGCAACATGCGGGGATTGCAGGTCTTTAACCTTCCCCAGTCTTGGTGGCTGGCGTGAACTACGGGGTAATCTATCCTTGTTCATTCCACCATAGAAAGGGGGGAAGTATAACCATACTCCTTTCCACCGCGTCCAATCAGACAGTTGGTGTGGGATATATTGATTTCCAGCAAGGTCGGATGAGACCAGAACACCAAGTGAGCACAATAAAGGGTGAGAGTAGACAGTGGATCCACTTACTAGCTGGTCAGGAGAGGACCAATGGAGAATATTGATGTAGCATGTCTCATATGCATCAGGCTTCTAACCATGATTATCGTTACCTTGACCGAACTACTTTTCTCCCAGCAGGTCAAATTACGACAGGACCTGTCCTGCTGGGGCTTCTGATGTAAGAGATCAGAAAGAGTTTGATAGTTTATTTTTTTTTTCTGTGGGGAATGCAGATCATTGGATCTTTGGAGTCGAAGGATCACTGTTTTGCCAAGAGCCGACACGTATGGATCAGGCCATGCGGATCCGAAATTTCATGCGGAACCGCACGGCGAAAACCAAAGCTGGTCTGCCCATTCTCCAGTGTTGATTGTTGATTATTTTCCCCCAGGATTTGGAAATAACGACAACCTAGTTATTTTGATCTGGGGAACAGGGCTAACCATTTCAAGAACTAGGATGGCCACTGCATGCGGAGCCGCTCAGATGACGTTCCAAATTGTTGCATCGATGCCGCATGCTCTATGATAAACACCTTGGTGGCCATGTCTTGCGAGAGCCCCCGGCGTTAGTGACATTTATAACGAACCATTTATCGAGGTATCTATAAAACTAGATGCCAAGTTTGTCGGAACAATAAGTGCGACACTATCTTGTTTCCTTCCCTTGAAGATCCCACACTACGCAAATTCAAGATCGCTAGTTTGAACATGGCATCTTGCGCTGAATTTCCGATCTCGCACCTGCGCAAAAAGGCTAGAAGATCCTGCTTGTATTGTCGAAAGGCCCATAAAACATGCGGTAAGCTGAGGGACACCCCTGCGCGTTTGTTGTCTTGAGCAAGCATACTTCGAGAACAATAAGCTCACAAAAGGCCGTAGGAAATGAACGCCCTTGTGGGCAATGTGTGAAACGCAACATGCCCTCACAATGTGTAGACGGATATCGCAAACCGCCTAAATATCTCAACGCAGGTACGAAGAAAGTAGCTAAGGTTGGCTTGCGTCACGGTGTTACTTCGTTGCAGCCAACCCTGCATCAACGACAGATCATTTTGGATACTACAAGTTACAAGTCAGTTGAGTTTTATACTAGGGATATTGCATCATTATGTTAATACCAGGTACAGCAACGATATCGCTAAACAGCAAGTCAACGACGCGGGGCATATGAAAGACCACTCCAGAAGCGATTCATTTACTAATTCAACCCTTTTCTATGCTGGAAGATCGAGTTCCCAACTCGGAAGACAAGTTTCTCAGGGAAGCTTTGTCAAAGGAGATGACAATTTCATGACTTTCTACTCAGATGCTGAATTCGCGACGTGGTCAGAGAGATCATCTAGCATTTCTGAAGATAGTGAAGTAGGGACCCCATACCAAGCTCTAGAAGATGGCTTTGGAGCCAGCTTGGCAAAGCTACCAATGTATGCAAGAGACAAAGCATGTTCCGGATTTGCTATCAGTAGTGGCTGGTCAAGCACATTCTTTCCTCAAGAAATCGAAGAATAATCCCACGGTTCCCGAACACGTCTGTCCAAACAAGCGTAAGGCGCAAGCCTTTGACGGTCTTTTGGCTTTGAGCAGTGTGAAGTGGCAGAAAGAGATGGGTCTCACATGTTTTGTTTTTCAGAGATTTGCTCTTTCTAGAATTTGGTAGCTTGCCATCTTCTTTTTTTTCTTGTACAACTATCAAGTTTCACCTTTGACATAATTATACGAATGATACCACCTTCGAAAATACATACTGGCCACAGTAAGACCACGTAGAGTCTAGTTAATATTTTAGATATATTTGCTGTGATATCTTTTGGGTGAGGGGGTGCGCCAACTCCCACCTGCTCTTGCTATTTCAACCCTCTCTCAGGTATTTCCCTTTTCGACGAACTATCCCCATATTTGGAATGATTTAGGCGACTGCATGGTGCGATCGGGCTGTGAGTGTGAGATCGTCCCGAAACCGGACAAGCGAGCATTTCGGTGAAAACATTGCATCCAATCGCATTCCAAACCCGTGCGGCTCCGCATGGAGGGCTGTGCGCGATCCCCGCAAACCTTCCCCGCATAAACTTGGAAGCGTTCCAAGTCGGGGTGCATAACTCTTTTGGGCCAAACACACTAACTCACAATCAACCCACTCCGTACCTATTCTAGGATTCGGGATAATCTCCAGCCCTTGGTGCATTCCGGTGGCCCGATCTAATTTCCCCAGATGATACGAAATATGAAAATTGAAGCGACAGGCTCCCCCACGCCTTGTTTACCCCGGACATCTCCACCCGACATATCTAGCTATAAAGCTCCAATTGATGCTCAGAAAAATAATCATCAACTCATCAAAAAGTACTTCTTTATTTCCTCCACACTTGTAACTCAACTCAAGGTTCATTTTCATCTCATATCAACATGTCCATCCCTGAGACTCAATGGGCACAAGTGGCCGAGAAGATCGGAGGACCCCTTGTCCTGAAACAAATCCCAGTTCCCAAGCCCGCCCCTGACCAGATTTTGGTCAAGATTCGCTACTCGGGTGTTTGCCACACCGACTATCATGCTATGATGGGTCACTGGCCCATTCCAGTCAAGATGCCTCTGGTCGGTGGCCACGAAGGAGCTGGAGTGGTCGTGGCCAAGGGCGACCTTGTCAATACCTTTGAGATCGGTGACCACGCTGGAATCAAGTGGCTCAACGGCTCGTGCTCTGAGTGTGAATTCTGCAGACAATCCGATACCCCTCTGTGCGCTGATGCGCAACTTTCTGGCTATACTGTCGATGGTACTTTCCAGCAATATGCGGTCGGGAAGGCCACACATGCTGCTAAGATTCCGAAGGGTGTACCTCTTGATGCAGCGGCTCCAGTACTTTGCGCTGGTATCACTGTTTATAAGGGATTGAAGGAATCAGGCGTGCGTCCTGGTCAAACGGTTGCTATTGTTGGAGCAGGGGGTGGTCTTGGGTCACTTGCACAGCAGTACGCAAAGGCCATGGGCCTTAGAGTGGTTGCTATTGATGGAGGCGATGAGAAGAGAGAGATGTGCGAGCAGCTCGGCACTGAGGTATGATCATCAAATATTTACATGATGAAGTTCCTCTACATCCAACATCGAAGCTAACAAAAACAACAAAACAGACTTATGTTGATTTTACCAAGTCCAAAGACCTCGTTGCCGATGTGAAAGCGGCAACCCCCGGTGGCCTTGGTGCTCATGCCGTTATCTTGTTGGCTGTGTCAGAGAAGCCTTTCCAGCAAGCCTCGGAATACGTTCGCTCTCGAGGAACGATTGTTGCGATCGGATTACCCCCCGATGCATACCTCAAGGCCCCAGTGATCAATACTGTCGTTCGTATGATTACTATCAAGGGAAGCTACGTTGGAAATCAACAGGATGGCGTTGAAGCTCTTGACTTCTTTGCCCGAGGCTTGATTAAAGCGCCATTCAAGCTGGCACCTCTTAAGGACCTTCCCAAGATCTTCGAACTTATGGGTATGTTTCACATTCTCACTTGTACACTGGACTCAAACCTAACTTCAAATAGAACAAGGCAAAATTGCCGGCCGCTATGTGCTCGAAATGCCGGAGTAAATGGCAGTTGGCCATTGATGAATAGTGCTATGAGCACGGATTTTGGACTAGGAGCATACGATGTATATATGTGTGGGGAGTTGCATTCGAAGTTGTGTGATATATAAATTGAGATACTGAATTTAACTGATCTTTAACGACTGATGCAAAAGAAACCATTTGACACTGTGTCTGCCTGCTCTGCCATTTACGATCGGGCTGAAGGTAAATTTGGGCTTTTAGAGCTATTCTCTGCATCTTGCGGGTCTCCACACAGCCTCAGGAACTACAAGCTTGTCATGGAGCTAGTCACCGAACTGTGACGCCGCAGTTGTGGATCCTGCATTCGTGGTCAAAATAGACTACCCGTAATGCCTTAGATTGAGAATTGTCAATATCGGGGAGCTAACGATTCACTTTGTACGAGCCTACTAGATTAAAAATGTAATGATACTAACTAAATGCATATGCACCCTGTAACCAAATAAAAAGTTACATTTGAGTGTCTTTGAATATTCAAATAAATGCGAGAGAACTGATCTGGCTAAATGGCTATATGAAATGAAGATGCTTGCGGAGGAGATCTCCTTTTTTTCTGTAGCTAGTCCTTCACGAGTCCCATAGGACACTTGCAAAAGATGGGGTTCATTCCCCACCTTTAGCCCCTGAATAGCGCTGATCGTCCGGACGAACGGAACTGTAAATTAAAGGACAAGTCGGAATACGGGAGCCGCAACCCCAACCAGCGAGAATCTTCGGGCCGGCCGTTATCGATTTCAAAGCTTTCCCCGCGCTCTCCGCTCCACACGATTCTCGTCACCCGGGTCCTTCCCAGTAGCAATATAAAAGTGTCTATCCTATCTCCCATTCTCACAACTTTTCATTCTGTTAAATCTCCCTCATCAACTTCCTCTTATTCTTCAATTATGTCACTTTTCCAAACTATCGAGACCCCTGTGGTCACATATGAGCAGCCTTTGGGACTGTAAGTTGGGCCAAACAGTAACAACCCCTAATTCTTCTAACATATGATCTGACACAATTAATAAGCTTCATCAACAATGAATTCATCAAGGGTGTGGAAGGCAAAACCTTTGAGACGATCAACCCCCACAACGAGAAGCCTATTGTGGCCGTGCACGAAGGCACAGGAGAGGATGTCAACATTGCTGTGAAAGCTGCTCGCACTGCACTGAACGGAGAATGGAAACAAATCACTCCGTCCGAACGTGGTCGTCTCCTTACTCGTCTAGCAGACTTTTTAGAACGCGACATCGAAACGTTGGCCGCTATTGAAGCCCTTGACAATGGCAAGGGAGTGACAATGGCGAAAGGCGATGTTAACGCCTCGGCCGGATGCCTGCGCTACTATGGTGGCTGGGCCGACAAGATTTATGGTCAAACCATTGACACTGATACCAATAGCTTAACATACACGCGCCACGAACCAGTAGGCGTCTGTGGCCAAATTATTCCGTGGAACTTCCCGCTCTTGATGTTCGCTTGGAAGATCGGCCCTGCCCTAGCCACGGGAAATACAATCGTTCTGAAAACAGCCGAACAAACGCCTCTTTCAGCGCTCTATGTGGCTAAGCTTATCAAAGAAGCGGGATTTCCCCCTGGAGTGGTCAATGTTATTTCAGGATTTGGACGAACTGCGGGCGCAGCGATCGCTTCTCATATGGATATTGACAAGGTCGCTTTTACTGGATCGACTCTGGTCGGACGTCAGATTATGAAAGCAGCGGCCGACAGCAACTTGAAGAAGGTGACTCTCGAACTGGGTGGCAAGTCGCCGAATATCATTCTTCCCGATGCAAACCTAGAGGAAGCAATTGAATGGGTCAATCTAGGGATTTTCTTCAATCATGGACAGTGCTGTTGTGCGGGCTCTCGTATTATTGTTCACGAAGCTATCTATGAGAAGTTCCTAGATCTTTTCAAGAAGCGAACCGAGAAAAACAAGGTCGGAGACCCGTTCAGCACCGAGACATTCCAGGGACCGCAGGTATCGCAGATTCAATACGACCGGATCATGGGTTACATTCAGGATGGAAAGGGTGCAGGTGCCACTGTGGTCACAGGTGGCGATCGCCATGGCAGCGAAGGATACTACATCCAACCCACTATCTTTGCTGATGTTACCGAAAACATGACGATTGTGAAAGAGGAGATCTTTGGACCTGTATGCACGGTGCAAAAGGTCCAGAGTGAGGAGGAGGCCATCAAAGTAGCCAACGACACAAACTACGGTAAGTACTACGCAATCTCTCACCTTCAACAATCTTCTCCGGTTGGTCTGACGATTGAACAAAAACAGGCTTGGCAGCAGCTGTCCACACCACGAACATCAACACTGCTATCAGAGTGTCTAACGCCATCAAAGCAGGGTGAGTCGACCCAATAGCACGGCGGGTCTTCAGAATATGCTGACATATCTCTTACAACAGAACCGTGTGGGTTAACAACTACAACACCCTTCACTACCAGATGCCATTTGGAGGTTTCAAAGAATCGGGAATAGGCCGAGAGCTCGGATCATACGCCTTGGAGAACTACACTGAGGTGAAGACAGTCCGTGTGCACCTTCAGTCGTAAGATGCAGGTCGCTGGGAGCGAGGATTTGAACTGTTTTTTACGTTCGCATTTTGTAAATACCATGGAAAGTCAAGTCTGTAAATTGAGTGTGACGAATCCGGAAATCTTAATTTCCAGAGGACTTTCTTAATAGCTAGCTAATCTTATTATGATCGGCGGTGATTCAATCAATCATGAATCTATTGGTTGGAGAGCTTATTCACTGAATCAAATACGGTGAAATCAGAACGGCAAGGATTTGGGGGGGATACTACTCCTTAAAGTTAAATCAAAATAACTCCGTTGCCTAGAACATCCAACTGGTCGATCATATTGAGATTAGTCTGATGTACTCCGTACAAAGTAAGGCGGGCGAGCCCCCCGTGACCACATGCTTGGTGGAGATTTGATATGATTGGCTCGGTCTTGGATAGACCGTTTTCCGAACCTTCCACAGGATTCGTGGCGCCGAAAATGCGCCCGGTTCCGGGCTGCGGTGTAACATTTAATTTCCACGATCTGGATTTTTTTTTTCAGTGCGGTAATTTCATGATATGCCACACTTGACAGTATACCTATACCTCCCAAGCTAGTATCTCATTAAGCTCAATGGACACGCCAGAGAGCAATGATAGTTCCACTGGACCGAAAGTGACTTGTGTCGACCCATGGGCGGATGAATGAGCTAGTTTCCCCACTATTACCCCACTTAAACTCACTCCGCACTCCACAAAGTTCACGTGGCCCCCCGAAGGAAATATGAAATATACCGAAGACCCTTCCCGTGCTTCTTCGCATCCTGGGGCTACACAACTTCCCTCCTTCCGGCAGGTACAATTGCCAACCAATAATAAATGCAATAGTTTAGCATGGAAGACTCTCGTCGTCGTCAGCTTCATAGCTGTGATCCATGTCGCAAGGGCAAAAGAGGCTGCGACGCACCTGTTTGTTAACGTGTCTCAGTATCATCAACGGGGAATACTGACGTCAATACCTAGAAAGAACGACAAAAGAATGTATTCAGTTCTTGCTCGAACTGTACACGATGGAAAAAGGAGTGCACATTCAATTGGGTCTCGAAGCGCGCGGAGTCGAGCGGAAGTCGCAAACGAATCAAGACCAAAACTACAGGAGCAACTATCGTAGGCTCTAATAATGAATCTCTTGATGGGATACTGCGCTCTGCACAAGTCCATCCTACTAATGTCGGACAATTGCTTAGCCCTCCTGAAACCTCAGATTACGTTTCATCCGTGTCCCCTTCGCATCCAGAAAATCACTTTGTCGAGTCATTCCAGAGCCAAAATCCAACTAATGGCCAGTCTCAGTCCTTTCCTTGGACGATGTACATCCCATACGATTTGCAAAATAGTAACTCAAATCCACTTCCATCTCCGGACTCTTCCGTGGAATCCGACACCCACACTAGACCTTCGGATTTGCCACCATATTCAGTCGAGAGCACATACGGCTTGCTACCACAAGGCGAATATGCATCCAATTTTCAGATCACACCTAAGGTTCCAGAGTGGAAACAGATTCGGCAAAAACATCCCTCAGAATCTGCCTCAGAGCACAATTCAAACCCACAACAACAATGGAACTTCTGCATGGCATCCGAAAATACAGCTAGGCAGAGCGCTCGTGCAACAATGTCACGCAATCTGGTCCGCATATATCATGACAGCATGGAGAACGCTTTGTCATGTTGGTTAACAGAGCACAACTGCCCTTACAGCGACACAATCAGCCAAGTGGTCCCTCACCGGGAGATGAAAGCATGGGGTCCAAGCTGGTCAAACAGAATGTGCATTCGGGTTTGTCGGTTAGATCGTGTATCATCCTCGATACGTGGTAGAGCGTTAAGTGCGGAAGAAGATTCGAAAGCGGCTCGCGCGCTTCATCTGGCAATTATGTCGTTCGCATCGCAATGGACTCAACATGCGCAGAAGGGCAGCGGTGGAACAGTTCCCTCAGAAATCGACTATAATGAGAGATTGATCCGAGAGAAAGTTTGGAACGAAGCATGCCAGGCTCTGCAGCAGTCGAGCCACATTCCGTCTTTTCGTATCGCCTTCGCAAACATCATTTTCTCTTTAACGCAGATTCCACTGGACAAAGGACAGGAAGTAAGCTTGGGCGAGCTGTTGGAGAACGATCGTGCGCCAATATTTCTGGAGACTGCCAACCGCCAAATTTTCGCTTTTCGACGCAAGTTCACAAGGCTGCAGCGAGAGGCTGCCCCCAAGGTTAGAGAGCTTAGGAGGAGATCGATAGACCCAGCAACGGCATACACTCTGGACATACCACAGGATTTAGAGCCTCCCCAACTCGATCCACTTTTGGCTAGCCTAGAGCACCGCACTACGCTAGATCTCATGTTTTGGCTAGGCGTTATGTTTGATACCCTAAGTTCTGCAATGTATCAGCGGCCATTAGTAGTGTCGGATGAGGATAGTCAAATTCCATCAGCCTCAGCGCGAATAGATGGGCCTGGAGACCAGATTGATCTGGATCACTGGGATATGACAAGCAAGACACGGTGGAAACAGGATGTGTGGGGTGATTTATTTCTTCTTTCCTCAATAGAACGTCAGGGATCGAACCAAAACCAGCCGCGATGGCCATGCTCCTACGAAGAAGCTGCATCCATACTGTCGGAGGCAACCCCGGTCAAAGTGCTGCTTTACCGTCGGGTGACACAGCTCCAAACTCTGGTTTACCGAGGCGCCAGCCCCGATGATATTGAAAATGTCATCCAGAAGACCCTCTCCGTCTGCCAACACTGGGATTCCACATACCAGAGTTTCATGCTGGATTGCGTCAACAATCATGAACTCCTTCCTTCCCGTATACAGTCGTGGTACGTCATCCTCGACGGCCACTGGCACCTCGCTGTGATGCTTTTGGCGGACGTGCTAGAGAGCATTGACAAATGCAGGCTCGGCTTTGATGTTGCACGTGAGGCTCGGCGAGCCGCAAACTTGGTTGCCACGCTTCGAACAAATAATGCGTTAGCAGTTGGCGGACTTGCCCGAGCTTCAATTCAAGGACAGGACTCGTTCATGGACCGTCATTTCCATGATTCTCTTAGTGAAGTGGCCTTCCTAGTTGAACCATGGACGGCCGTGCTAGTCCATTCTTTTGCCAAGTCGGGATATATCTTGCTAGAAAGTTTGGATATCGCCGAAAAGAATGTTTATACTGAGTGCTTACGGCAGAATTGTGAGTTCCTGATCCGTGCGCTTCAATACCTCGGAAGAAAGTCCGATATGGCTTTCTTGATGGCTCGGAATTTGTTAAGGTCCTTGGAATCAAAGCTTGCCTACATATCATGAGAGCATTTATTGGGTATTAACTATGTTCTATTGGCTTTTGGTTGCCGACAATTTCGTTCCAGAGAAGGACCACCGATGAAATCGTGGGAGAAGGGAGTTTATGCGTCAGTGGAAGGCACCGAGATGCGCGAGATTGTACCCTGAGCAGTGTTTCCCAATTTTCGTCAGGAACACACTCACTGCGGAGAGAACAATGCTTCTCCCGGTTACAACAGAGGAGATGGCGTGGATAAATTACCATCTAGCACTTCCTTGTCGCCAGCCAGAG
Organism: Penicillium sclerotigenum; assembly: GCA_928213465.1. NCBI lineage: Eukaryota > Fungi > Ascomycota > Eurotiomycetes > Eurotiales > Aspergillaceae > Penicillium > Penicillium sclerotigenum. Next base: position 42,980 of record CAKMRK010000451.1, on the reverse strand, counting down.
GAAGGATAGCATCTTCGTTATCACGATCTCGCAACAGCAAGATGTGCTGGGTCGCCTGCGTTTGATAACCTCGCATGTGTATAATTGAAAGTACGTCTGTCCAAAGATATCAAAACAGGATTCGTGCGCTTGCTTACTGTGTTTCTCAGAAATGTGTGGCTATACGTTCTACCTGCTGAACAGGGGATCGAAGATATTTTTGAAACTTTCCGTTTCTAGAAATTTGAACTGATACTGCGTAAGCGCAGTCTCAGCGAATTGGTAGCCCTGATCGGGTATTTGGGAGCAGAACATAGTACTACTTAAGCTTAAGATCAGTATATTTCCCTTGTCCCTCCAATAGGCCGAGAAATCCTTTTTCCCCGTCTTCAACCTTAGCTCGGCACTAGGGTTGAGCATATTTGTACATAATAGAGATGAAAGGCATAGGTAATTCTTATTGACAAAATAGGCATGCGAAACCTTCCGTTGCAGAATATACAACATAGGCTATCCTACCAGGCCATCCCAGAGCCAAGGTACTTGTTTAGGCTCTTGTTGTCGCCCTGCATGCGCGTATGAGGTGTGATAATCACGGATGGTAGTGACACACGTATCCAGCTAGCTATTCCCATCCTCGAGGACCGTTTAAATCCATTCCGGATCAGAGGCAAGGATCTCTCCAAGTCATAGACCTAATACTCCAAGACGAGCACACCGGATGCACCTCGGCCTAGAATGCGGCGCTGACTTGAGATTCGTCTTTTGCTAACCATCAGGTGTCATCAGTGAGCTCTTCCTATCAAGATAGCTATCTCGCAACCACTCGGTAAGTATTCAAAGGCAATAGCGAGCGGAACGGCAAAATGGATATGTAGGGAAAGGCGCTTGTCCGAAGGGTGCGGAGGTAGGTTCAAGTCCGAGATTCTCCGCTGTTAGATGGACATTTCATTATTAAATAAGTTATCAGCACAAGGGTCTTCTCGAATGGATACTCCGACCCTAATTTTGAGGCGTCCTACCCAGTCAGAACCACCCGATCTTGCCCGCCCCGGGCCACACACATTGAACACTCCCGTGCCTATTTTCAATGTACCAAAGATTTTGATACTTTTCGTCTGACTGCCGGGGCCGTGATTCAAATATTTCCTGAACCTCCCTAAGCCCATTCCACTCTACTATTTATAATAACACATGTGTCTTATGTCAAGGGAGATTAGCGGCACATCCCTAGGTATGCATGAATGCACAACCCCGAGCTCAATGAACAAAGAACGGAGACTTCAATAGTCTAAACGCCATCCTTCTAACCCATTTTATTATTGGTATTATTAAGCACCTGATATGGTGGTCTGTTGAAAGTCCTTTTTTCTATTAAACCGATCGACCTGAAAAGGGTTAAACTAACTCATTATCGCGCCTTATACGCACAAAATTCATCGAGCTGAGAAGAATCACTTATTCACTCAACATGTCAGTTTACGTTATCACCGGAGTGTCCAGGGGAATCGGGGTGAGTCTGCCTTCTACCGCGTGACAAACTGTCGTTACTTAATCCAGCCCAGTTTGAGTTCCTTAAGCAGCTCTCGGAAGACCAAAACAACCTGGTCGTTGGCCTAGTCCGCGACAAAGCTGCGACCGAAAAGAAGATAGTGGTAGAACTGGGCGACCGTCCCAATGTCCACATCCTCTATGCCGATCTCACCAAATACGCTAGCCTGAAGCAAGCCGCTGCTGACACGGTCGAGATTGTGGGCGAGCGTGGCATCGACTACCTGGTGGCCAACGGAGCTTTGGTGCCATACCTGGACACCTATGGACCTATCGGCTCATTGTATGTGTACTTACTTCCCCCTGGCTACTGCTTGGGCTGGTCTGTGGTTAACGCTGTGTGTTTGTTTTAACAGGAACGACAAGGTCGAGGAGCTTGAAGCTGTTTCATCAGAGCTATCAAAGACCAATGTAGTCGGCAATATCCATCTGTTCCACCTCTTCCTCCCTCTTGTGCTAAAGGGAAAGGTCAAGAAAGTCATTACCATTTCCACCGGCCTGGCCGACCTCGACTTGACCAACGAGGGCGAGGTTGATATTGGTGCTTTATATGCTGCCTCTAAGGCGGCCATGAATGTTATTGTGGCTAAATTCAACGCGCAATATAAGAAAGACGGTGTTCTCTTTATGAGTATTAGCCCGGGTGTAGTAGAGGTGGGGCGCTACGTGGATTGTACGTATCCCTTGCTGCTTCCAATATTTGCAACATCTAGACGTCTTATTAATTTATATTCACAGCCACTCCGGAAGAGATCCAGGGCTTGACGAAATTCATGGCCAAGATCGTAACCTATGCTCCTCACTTCAAGGGCCCTGTTACTCCGGAAGAATCCGTCGGACATGTTAGGTCGACCTGGGAGATGGCCAGCATCGAGGGTGGGTTTGGTGGTGCGTTTGTCTCGCATCTTGGAAACAGGCAGTGGGTATAAGCTAGGTGTCCAGCTCCATGAATTACACCGGATTATTATAGGAGAAGAAGCCAAGCCTTGTAACCTAATAGAGTTGTAAAGTACGTCGTTAGGGAGAGAGAGACAGTAAGAAAACGATTAACCAAGATAGAGTTTGGGATAACATTTATATCAACTCGATGAGAGGTCTTGGAGAATGGGAAGCAAGACTGCGGACGTGAAAATGCTCACCGAGAAAGTACTCTCATAGAAGGGACCTGATGATGCCTGTACGATTTCACAGTCTTCAAAGCTGCTGGCACTCAGACCGAGATTTATCCAAGATAGATCTTCCGCAGGATTACAGGCACCATAGTAAATGTTGTGATGAAGCATGATTGCAGCCCATTCACCCAAAGTTATCGGCGAATAAATTACCTGTTGACCAGTAACGTGTGATATTGCAAAATCTTTCCTAATCGTGTTGCAACAACGTAGTTTTCATTCTTCGTCTTTGAAATACCAAGGACAAAAGCCCTGGAGGGCTGTTAGCTATCTGTCACACGCTTCGCTTTCAAAGGCACGTCCGTTCAAATAGTTTGAGCGACAAAATTGACGGCGAGGGTAATACAAAGGCAATAGAGTAACCCATTTGCGGTAAAATATACCCATACCCATATCATGTACCGGGTTTAGCCACTGGACAAACTTGTCTCCGGGAATCGGTGGACAAAAGCGGAGGAGTCCGTCTTCGCGACCACAATACCAGGCAGGGCCAGTTGAGGGTTTTGAGAAAGGATCCTGTAAGAAAGAAAGCTTTCCATTACTTTTGATATTATCATGACCTCATCATTCATCGACAGGGGTAAACCTCAACATCAGTTTCCGCCCGCGGGGCAGCGAAATAAATGCGTAATCCTGCTCGATTCCCTCATCATCTACAATAGATGTCGTGTAATTTGAATACACAGCCGCCATGACCAATTTGATTTCTACACCATTAGTGTCCTCTCCAAAACCCATATGTGGGATACATACCTTGCAATGCAAAATTACTCCCTAGACACATGCGGCCACCGCTACCGAACGGCCAGAATAGTCGCCTCATGTCGTGGATCTTGTCGCCTGCATCGAGCCATCGTCGTGGCAGCCATTCCAGCGGGCGCGGGTAGACATCGCTGATGCGGTGGAGGGAGTAGGAAGTTGAACTGACCCTCACACCGCCCGGAATGTTGTCGTACCCGTGTAAGGAAGTTCCGTTTTCTGTGGTTGGTGTAACGCGGGGGAGTTGGGCCGGAGCTGGGGAGTGAAGACGGAGGGTCTCACGGACCATAGCGTCGAGCAGTGGGAGGGAGTCGATCGCGGAAGGAGAGGGAAGGGGCCACTCCCCATCTGTGTTTGGGTATCGAAGGGGTGGAGATAATGTGAGGAGCTCTTTTCGCAGCTCGGCCTGAAGCTCCGAATGCTGTGACAGCTCCCACATCATGTATGTGAACGTGATACCTGACGTTTCATGGCCTGCAACCAGGTGGTCTAGTAGTTCTGACGCAATTGCTAGGTTTAGCGGACGCGGATCGTATTGTTCCTGGGCGAGGAGACTCTGATGCAGCTGGTCGTAGACAACTGGGTTCGTAGATGGCAGCTTCTCATCGTCTCTCACGGCATCCTGTTTCTCGGGTGCCTCAATCCGCTCACAGAACCGCAAGCACCACCCCTCGATAAACCCCATATACCGGTCGTCCCGACTCAAATATTTGAAGCGTTCATACTCCTCCAACCAAATCTTCCACTCGGGTATATTAGACAAATACTTCGTCCCTTGTCTCAATCCAAACAAGAAAGAGGAAGTAAAGTCCATCCCAACAGCCTGGAACAGCGGCAGCACATTCAACACCTCTCCATCCTGCCCCGCCTTTTTGAGAATAGGCATTAGCCTTTCCCATAGCACAACCTTTGAGACCATGCACAGATCACTAGATATCTGGAGAAATGACTTCGAGTAAATCTTGCTCAGCATGCGCTTCTGGTGTGCGTGCGGCGCGTTGTGCACCATGCCAACCAAGTTTTCGGTGTTGAAGTTGACAAACACATCATTGTAGAAGGCATGTTTTTCGAAAGCGCCCGTATATATTACTCTCAGACCATGGAGAGAATTAACGCTCAGTTCTTTGGGACCGAGACGAACTATGGGGCCGTGCTTTTGGTGCAGGGCGTAGATGGCGAGAACTTCAGTGCCTGTGCTACGCTTGCGGTCGATCCAGCGGCTGGAGAGTGGGGAGGTAGGGTGAGCATTTGGGATGGAAGATAGTGGAGAGAGGAAGTAGGGGGTTATAACATGGTGGTATATGAGGTAGGAGGCGAGGATGAGGAGGACGACGGGGATGAGGGGGGTCATGGTGATGAGTAAAGGTAAGAGGAAGAAGCTAAAATGCCAATTAGACGGCAGTTATCTCAATCCATTGTCCGAATAATCCTGCTTTGTTCTCATGCAAGGAGTCTTGTCCCCGCCAAAGCAATGGGTTGCATAGTAGGACATCCGTACAGAGTAGTGTCAAAGGAGCCAATCAGTGATATCTTAATTGATGAATTTAACGAAAAAGAAGCGGTGTACCCCGTATGGAGAACTCTGTTGAAAGAGATTCTCGACTTTTGGCATCCATGGATGTTGATAATGTTGATATTCGAGTATGTGTCCCGATTTAGCCTGGAAGGGCCTCGGGGCTCCCGGAGTGGATCTGCTGAATCAGCATTTGAGTAGACCTCAGGACGGCTGGGCAATCAAACGCCGAAGATGGCCGAGTTGAAGAGGCTTTTATTAATCTCAGATTAATTTCTTAATTTCTTCCTTTCTTAATTTTTTTCTCACGAAATGCTAGAAATAATATATTTAATCACGTAGCAGTAGCCCCTACAATTTTATTCCGTATTCCAGGCGACTCAGCCTAATTGAGAAGGGCTTCGTGCCCTGAACTACATACCACATAACATATAAGCCGATTAATTTTAGCCAGCAAAATGGTCCAAACTACTCCGTATGTTGTATAGAGGTTCAAATATGAAGGAGATCTAAACCAGAGGGGTTTGACTGTACGACTCTATTGCCGTGGCAATACCAGCAAGCAGTGGAGCCACAATCAACACGAAGCATCCCTACTGCACACTAACGGCAGGATGCTGCAACCACACCCCAGTCCTGCAACAGAGTTTTCCTGTTCTAGTTGCCAGTAGCGTAGATTCTGTTTGAAGCCAGCTGTTCTACTGCCAGCCAGATGTGCGAGGTGGATTCCACGAGCGCCGGAGAATATTCCGACAATTGACACCCTTCTTTTATACAAATTACCGACCAGACCTAAGGTTTGCCCCTGGATTTTGTAGTAATTCTTCGTTGTATTTGTTCTCTATATGTCATTATGTCCTGGGACAAAGACCCTTCAACAATTACTATGATTATGGCCGAGGAAGCCCCGTCTCGAGGCCGTGTCGCCCCCAAATGGCGTGGAACCCAGGCTGACCAGGCCGATATGAGCGCACTGGGGAGGGAGCAGGTCTTGCGCGTACGTCTCCCAGTATTATTGTGGCTAATGCATGCGCTGACCCTGTAGCGTAACTTCCGATACATCTCTATCGTAGGATTTGGCTGCACGCTGATCGCCACGTGGGAGGTTGTTTTGACGTATGGCATCCATACTTATTATTTGGTTCAATACTGACTGACTATCTAGTCTTCTGGCACAAGGCCTAACTGATGGAGGAACTGCCGGTCTAATTTGGGGGTTCGTTATCGTCGCCGCCGGCTTTCTTCTGGTGTTCCTGAGTCTGGCTGAGATGGCGTCTATGTGAGGCCACCTACCCATTGAGACCTTATACCCATTCTGACTCCCCAGGGCTCCCACTTCCGGTGGACAGTACCATTGGGTATCGGAGTTTGCCCCTCCTAGCTGCCAGAAATTCCTCAGCTACATCACCGGTGAGTTGACCTGTCCACTCCTCCACCTAAGCCAAGCTAATTATGTAGGCTGGCTGTGCGCCATGGGCTGGCAATTTGCCATTGTATCAATTGCCTATTTGGCTGGGACTATCATCCAAGGCCTGCTGGTGCTGAACAACCCTGACTACAACATCCAGCGGTGGCATGGCACCTTGCTGGTGATTGCCATCACCTTGTTTTCCATCATATTCAACACCTTCCTGGCCAAAAGGCTACCCTTTGTGGAGGTCTTAATTCTGATTTTACATGTGTGCGGTCTATTCGCCATCATAATTCCGCTGTGGGTGCTTGGCCCTCGTCGCAGCGCGAAGCAGGTGTTTACCGAATTCAATAACGGCGGGGACTGGAACAGCGACGGGACTGCCACACTCGTTGGATTCTCGACCACCATCACGGCGCTGATTGGATATGATTGCGCGGTACACATGTGTACGTCTCTCTCTCTCTCTCTTAAATTGATGACCTTCGCTAATAGTGTGCAGCGGAGGAGATCAAAGACGCGTCTGAGACCCTGCCAAAAGCGATGGTCACCTCTGTTTGCGTCAATGCAGTCTCCGGTTTTCTGATGCTGGTGACTGTCTGCTTTACACTAGGCGACATTGACGATATCCTGGCCACTCCAACAGGATACCCGTTCATGCAGGTGTTCTACAACGTGACGGAGAGTTTGCCAGGAACGAATACTATGACTGCCATTATAGTGCTAACCCTGACGGCAAGCACAATCACAGAAGTTGCAACGGCATCACGCCAGTTATGGTCCTTTGCGCGTGATCGAGGCCTTCCTTTCTCCGGATTCTTCGGATATGTAGGTCCTCTCTTCTTTCGTCAGCTTTAACAACACTAAAAGAAATAGGTAAATCCCAGCTGGAACATCCCGTTGAACGCCGTGATGGTCTCGCTGGTAGTGACAATCATCTTGTCGCTCATCAACATCGGCTCCACAACGGCCCTTCTCGCTATCGTTACCCTGACAATCGGCGCGATGATGTCCTCGTACATCATTACGATTGCCTGCGTGCTCCTCAAACGTATCAGAGGGGAACCCCTCCCACCACATAAATGGACGCTCGGTCGGTTCGGCATGGCAATCAACGTTGGGGCCCTGTGCTTCCTATTACCAGTGTTTGTGTTCGCCTTCTTCCCCCTCACCTCGACGGTTGAACCCGACAGCATGAATTGGTGTGCAATAATGTACGGGGGGATTCTAATTATTGCGGTGGTATATTATGTGTTACGTGGACGGCACCATTACATCCCCCCTGTGGCGCTGGTGAAGAGAGAGTCGTAATCTCTATCCCCTTGTATGATTGTTACGTTATAGAGGGAATGTACTTTAGTAAAACTATAGTTAGAACCAATCATGTGTCAGGACGAAAATAATGCAGTGTGTTCGATGCAACTATCGTAAGGTTAAGGAGACAGTGGAGTGCTTGCCAAGAATAAGCCAGAGCGGCCGGTTACACAGCATCCCGGTCGGTGAGTTGTTCGTAGCGTCAGAAGTTTATTCAAAAAGGTTTTGTCTAGATATCTTGGGAAGAAAGTTAACTAAGGGGTACCGCACAGACCTAAAGGAGGGAAGGGCTTGGCAGATTATATGTAAGTCTCTCATGGATATGAAACAAGTAGTAAGCATTAGTTACATACCTATGACCTCGTGCACTGGGCCTTTCCGACTTGGCATCTCTGGTTAGGAATCCTTTGGACATATTAAATCAGAATCATTAGGTCGTGGGCATAAGAATTGTGAAGCTCGATGGAGATACTTTAAGCGGAAGCGTCCCACGGTTTTAGCCCCCATGTGGCCCCACATAGTGGAGTCTATTTCGCCGATCAAATTCCCGAGATCGTTCGGTTATTCCCCTGATTGGATGCTGGTTTTACTAAGGGTCGGTTCGTTATTGATTACCAGATTATTTGATTTATTGAATATTCAGGTGGCAGCGGGTAGCTCGGTACAGCATTAAGCAGAACGCTTTTCGGCCCCCACACGGCCCTAAGACCCACCCACTATGGCATGGCTAGCTACCAGTAGGATCGCACCCAGCCAATGAAATATTCAAACCAAACCTAATCTATCATCTTCCGTTGGATCCAGTTCCAGTTCGGGAAGAATTGAAAGAATCCATTTACTCGATCAGGAAGAAGCACATGTGGACCAGTTCAATATCATCTCTCAATCGGTATATTTTCTATTAGGGCGATCTAAAATTAGGAATTTAGCGAATTTAGGGATTCTAATATCAATTTAATGATGTTGGAATTTGGGTCTATCTGGGCTCAAAAACTTCGAGTCTACCCGAGCTGCTAGCCAGCCCCAAGGATGCCATCCTTGCTCAATCCCTGCACTTGAGCTGCCGGACCTGCCTCGTTACGATCCATGGAATTGCCATCATGACCATTAATTATCGTCGTTTTCCATTTCCTTTTAGAGTTTTCCCACTCCGAAACTCTTAACCCACAGACCACGACTTAGCCTCCGCGCTCCCATGGCCATCAAAGTGCCCCCCGGCCAGTCGCCGCCTTTCGAGACGATAGATGACAAGCACCATGGCGGTATAATTATCATAACTGCAGCAATATGCCTGATGATCTCACTGGTGTGCCTGCTAATCAGGGTGTACGTGCGGATATTCCTCAATCCACCATGGGGATCGGATGATATCATCCTGTTGGGCGCAACGGTACATAATTGACAGAGATTGACCTGCTATGTAAACGAGGCTAATTGGATAGATCTCCGCAATTGCTGAGTCGATCATCATATTTCACGCTGCGAGCATTGGCTTCGGGACGGACATATCGCTGCTCACCGAGAAGGCCGTTGATCGTATACAAAATGTATTCATTAACAAACACGCTATCCAATTGGATACAGAAGAATAACTGACGACTATAGTCCCTCCTCGCCGCTGACATTCTTTACCTCATAACTCTATACCTCTCAAAATGCTGCATCATCGCCATCTACATGCGCTTGACTCCCCGCAAGCGCCACAAGAGCATCCTCTGGGCAACGTTCGGGCTTAGTACAGTGTGGATTATTGTGTCGGTGCTAGTTATAGCAGTGAACTGTGAGGGAAACAAACCATGGGTTGTACCTGGCGAGCAGTGTCATAATCTGGTATGTCTCCAATTACAGAGAAGCTACGGCGAAACAAATATTTGGATGTGTGACGAGGAATACTAACGGTGAGAAGTTCCCCCGCTGGCAAGTAATTACAGCGCTCGACATCTCGACCGAAGTCTTATTATTTATCTTCTGTATCGCTCTGATCTGGGGCCTGCAGATGCACATTTCACATAAACTCGTGATTATGGTATCCTTTGCGGCGCGACTGCCGTACGTCCTTCTTCCATTTCCCAGACGTTCATCCCAACCCCCATCATGAAACTAACACACATCCTCCGATAGGTTAATAGCATTCTCCGCTATCCACCTGTCCAAGCTCGAAGAATACACAGCGATAAAAAACCCCACTTTCACCGCGATCAGCCACACGGTCTTCACCCAGCTCCAGCTCAACTACGCCCTGGTAGCATGCACAATCTTCTGTCTACGCCCCTTTATGAATGCCATCACAACCCACTATGGCACAGCGGGTGACTCCAATCTCGGCAGCAGTAGTGGCGGCTACGGGTATGGGTCCCGGGGACGGGGCAATATAGACCCCTACGCATCGGGGCGGTCGCGAGATTACGAGTTGGGGAATATGAAGGGACGGTCCGGGCGCCGGGCGAGTGGCTTGTTCAGAGAAAAGCGGGATTTGGGCGATAGGGCGGAGAATGGGACGGTTGTTCGTGAGGCTGTGGGGCCATCGCATTCCACGGAGGGCAGCACGCGCAGTGGGAGTGATGGGAGCACTAAAATGATCATTCGGAGAGATCTGGAGTATTCTGTTTCTGTGGGACATTCATAGATCTTTTCTTGTCTGGATACTATATAGTTATCGTGTTTCTACACTATGTTGCGCAATATATATAGGGCTTGCGTAGTACTTCAAAAGTAAAGCAATTCAAGATTAATTGGAATTTCCAACCATACCTAGCAGTTAGCCATTGAGAAGTTAAGATATTGTTTATACAACTACATAGCCAACGAAAAGTCCCCAAGGAAATCCTGCCAAGCAGTAGGAAAATAAAACAGATTGAGCCCCGGAAAGTCCCACTCGGAGACGAACTGCTCGGGGACAAACCACTGTAGATCGGCCTGGGCATCAAATAACTCCCAGAACGGTGACGTAGCTGTGGGACCATCAGAGCTAGGTTGTTGTGTTTCCATCAATGCACGCCCGTACTTCTCAATGCTGACCTTCAAAATCTGGAGATAAATATTCCCAGCTCCGGACTGGGTTCCACGAGCTCCAGCTTTACTCAGCTCGTCAACTAGTCGATTACCTTGTTCTAGCAGCTCTTGATTCTCCCTGTCGTGCTCAGGGACGAGACGAGATAATTTGAGAAGCAATAGGAAGGAGAATGCGCACTTGGCCCACACAAAATCCATTGCATATTTTAGCTTGGCCAGGTACAATTCTGGATCGGCAATTATAAGACGGAGATGTCGGCGGGCACTGGCTTTGGCTGTGAGGAGTATTGTTCTTTCGGTGGTGGACATGGCACTTCATCTTTGTGTTAAGACAGATGGAAGAATATTAGGTAGAGTAGTACTTACGCCACATTTTCAACGCCCATAGATCGTAGTGCTTTACAGTCGAGCATCATTTCTGTCCAGCATTTCTGTACTCGAAGGGCAACGAGTAGAGATGGTTTCTCTTCGGCAGCAGCTGCACAATTTTCTTCGAATTGTTAGCAAGTTTTAGCGCATTATGAGAAATGGAGTCATACCGATAATGCGTAGCCAGTCACTGCCCAAGGTTAGCGAGTTTGTAGATACGGTTGGACTGGGAAATTTACTCGAACCACAAATCTAGCTCAATTTTCATATCATGCACGTAATCCGCGATGCTTTGCCCATCAAGCGATGTGTTTCCTCCTAGAGCGTCGCCGGCATTGGCTATAGAAAGTAAATTAGGCGTTGCACCTGGATTTAGGGGACAGATCATACCTCTGAGGATATTTAACTAACAGCAAGATTAGCACTCCTTTAAGTCTATTTTAGGTACTCCACATACCTCGACCTGAGAGAACAACCGTAAATCCAAAATGGTCGACGATGGATGGTTGAGTAGAACGCGACAGCGGCGAGCATTTCCCTTTAGCCGAATTCCAGGTAGCTTTCCTCCATCAACACGAAATCTATGTTACGTCTGATTAGCCAAGTAATCCCAAGAAAAGGAAGTCAAAGCCATATTACATATGTTCCAGAACCAAAAGCCCGAACCAAGTTCGAGCGTTCCAGATAAGAGCCCTCTCCTCTTCAAACATTTGATGCTGCAAGGTGTGGGCCATATCCTCATTCTGAAGGGCAAGCCGTTGTAACAATTCATCAAATGCCTCATGCAATTCCAGGTCCAGGGCCATGCGAGTGGCAAAAGACAAGATCAGCGAGCGTTCCGAGGAATAACAAGCAACTACGAGCATTGCTTGGACTGATTCTAGGCAGTTTAATTCCTTGTTCTGGATTATGACGTTGATCCATTTCTTGAGTTCGGCGTGGAGAAGGTCGGATATTGAACCTTCGGATCCTAGAAAATGCTGTTTAGTACAATAGCAAATATAGTAGGAGAGGGGACTTACTTGTCTCAACCATGCAGCCAATTGTACATATTGCGTTGAGGAGAATACTACTTCGAGCTCGAATAGAATTGAAAGTATCGTATTGAGGGTCGAAAATTGGGATATACCTGTCCTGTATTATTTGCAAACATCAGTGTTTAAGGCGTCAAAGTGATGGCTGGTACATACACATCCTCCAAAAAAGCTAAAATTATCTAAGTCAGCCAAACCACTAACCACCTAATAATTTTCGAATCATACACACGTATTGAAGTAGGACACAGCAGATTCCAGCGAGATAAGTCCTTTATCGATAAAGTCGGCAATTGGCTCATTTCGAATCTCAAAGCCAGATCGCTTTCTTTTCGGCGGTCTGGTAATTATCCTATTAGGGGCGTAGAGAGGCTGAGCTGGGGTCACATTTGGAGAGAGGGCTGGTATGGACCCCGGCATGGACCTTTGGGATCGGTGACCACTTGTATAGCTAGCGGAGTTTATGACGGGTATATTTGGAAATACATCTTGGGGTCGATCCTGCGAATGAGGATGATGAGAGCCTGATGAACCACAAGCGCTCTTGCGGCGTACTTGCTGTTCCCGATCACTGACGTGGCTTGGGGAGTGTGTTGGTTGGGATTTTGGGACGGGCTGCGAGGGGCCCTGTTGAAGCAGCTCACGCATTTCATCTAGTTGTTTTCGGAGATATTGAACCTCGGACTCAACGCCTTCGATCCGCCTGGAGGGTATTAGTCTTGGTTGATAACTATATGAGACAAGCTCGTACTCTAAGATGGGGTCTTTCGGTATTTCGAAGAAAACGCATTGCTTTTCCAATTTTTGGCACCTGGTTTATCGGTATCAGTTTTCAGGCTTCATTTGAATCTGTAAACAAGGAACATAATTACCTTGTACATGGCCTGTCTCCGTCGCATTTTACCTGGGAACGATCAGACCTTACCTCACAATATTTAGTCTTGGACGACTTGAGCACTGACCTTTGAATGTCGACAAGCACTACAGGCTTTCTATGCATTCAAAATTTCATACATCGTTAGGGTGCGCTGCTGTAGGCTCCTAGTCAGTTCAATAGTGACGTACCGGAATGCGCTTTTTCCCTATTGGAGCTGGAATCGAGTGCAAGGGTTGATCCTCAATCACCGTGTTGTATGGAGTACAGACAGGTTGGTCAGTCATGTAGGGCTAGGTGCTTTCTGTTTGTACTGGTCATTGTCGGGGTTGACGGAAAGGGGAAAACTGGAGAAATGCGGGGTTCGGCTTTTGCTCCGAGTCGGCTATACGATCAGGCAGCTTGCACGATACACTAGTTCAGTAAAGGAAAAGCTGCGTTTGTAGTGGATTTCATCATGTCTTGATGAAAAAATATATGAATATCGCATATTCCGAGTTACGTTTATTTTACAATGGTGGCAGCTCAAATAAACCAAATCAGAAGTCCTGGAGACTATAACGGACTAGATATGCTAGCCAACTCCTAGAAGACATAAGCCTAGAAGACATAAGCCTAGAAGACATAAATAAAGTCCTCATTTCGCAAGTCAGTCATATCTTTCCAGGCATTTTCAATTGCTGTTTGTTGAGGCAGATCTTCTTTGGCGTCATTGGAAACAGCTTGAATTGTTAGCATCGACTGGTCTACAATCTTAGCGTCCTTCCCAAGAGCCACGCGTCTTTTCTCATGCTTCTGGTTCAGGAAGTACAGATATGCTGTGTTGGCCCTGAGGAGTCGCAGTTAGCAAAATGTAGATCGATTAGAATTGGCTAAAACCTACCCGATCAAACCAATCAAGACACAAAACATGGCTAGGCTAGTCAGATATTAGATATTTGATATCTAAAAAGCTCTATGATTATGAACTTACTTTGAAAGTAGACCGCGACGGTAAAGCGGAGCTTCATTCGTTGTATAAAGGTTTGGTCCAAGGACCTGGATAGGAAGAATGTTAGCACGAAACCCGAGGGGTGGGATTAAAGTGCCACATACATTACCAGCGCACTGTCCGACATACAGGATAGCCGTAGTAACCTTCTTTTTCGTCTCTCCGGCAGTATTTGCAGCAGACCAGGAATATATCAATGGGGCTAGAGACGGTCAGTTAGGCTCAACTTTTGAAACCAAGTAAACGCTTACTGATGGCTGGGTACACAGATATCTGGATGTAATCGATTAGTATTCCTTCCATGGTGGCGTTTTCGTTTCATTTGAACACCTACGATATAGTATCCTGCAAGCAGAGGTCCCTTATGGGCATTGTCATGTGTAATCTGCAACAGCATAACACAACCCGCGATAGGTGGGAGACAGAGCAATGTTAAGACTGGACCCTTCATTTTCCAAACGGTTGCTAGCCATGCTCCCCCCATTGTGGCAACAAGCTGCACTGCACCAAAGGGAATGTTGAAAAGCATGGTATTATATTCACTGAGACCAAAGGACTTAATAATCAAGGGCCCGAAAGTAGTGATGCCGCCACTTGGAACCCTGAAGTTTGGTTAGCAATTTTGGTCTATTTAGTTGCTTTATCTGGGCCAACTCACGAAATTGAGAACATTAACGCAAACCAAAACCATGATTTAAGGTCCAGAAATGCTTCTTTTGCGTGGTCCCATTTCCACTCTTGGTTCTCGACACCCTGTTGGTTCATTCGCTGTCTTTCGATGGACAGTAGTTTGTCTTCCTCTTTAAGAAACTTAGCGGACACTGGGGAATCGGGCATGAAGACACTGTGCAAAACGGTCTTAGTATAATACAGGACAAGAAGAAACGGGGTCAAATCTAACAGAATAACAGCAGAGAACCCAACAGTAAGTAGGCCGAAAAAGAGGAAGATGATCTAGAGGGTGTTAGGTATTGATACGTCGACATACAATGCTATGCTGTGTTATAACCCACCTGGTAGGGTGCAAATATAGAGGAACTGATGTGACCCAGTCCAAATGCAATCAAGCTTCCAAACTTTCCTTCAATGTCAACTTAAATATCAGGAAAACGACATGGGAGAAAACCCACCATATTCACGACTCCGTTCATCGCATACCAAGAACTCAATCGCACAGGCTGCTCACGACGCCGGTACCACATTTGAGTGACTGCAATGAATGCCGGTCCTAATGAAATCCATCGTTAATACGCGCAGTAATGTATTCCCAGGAGACAACGTACCAATTCCAGCCTCGAAGATGCCAAGGAAGACTCGACAAGCTAGCAGCTCTCCAAAGTTGGTGGCGGCAGTCATGCATGCTAAAGCAATACCCCATAAGAGGCAGGACGCAGCCAAAAATTTTGCTAGGGGCACTTTAACCAGAAGATAGGCGACCAAGGGCTGGAACACCAGCTGGGCTAGGTAGATCGAAGCCCCCAACCAAGAGTACTGTTGGCCATGGAGATGGGCCTTCTCAACGATTCCAAATACCGAGGCATACGAGATGGTGGACTTGTCGAGTTGCTGGAGGAAGTAGATCCCTAGGAGAATGGGAAGCAGACGCAAATCGATCTTTCGGAGAACGTTGGCGTTGTTCTCGGGGGTGAGGATGCTGGAGTATCCTGTCTCTTGGCTAAATTGCAAGGCCTGGTCTGCTGTGACCTGGATTTCTATGCCATGATTGTGAGGGGCCACAGCTCGTGACTTGTCGGGCTCGATAATCTCTACAAACTCCTCTTGCTGACGCTTTGGTTGTGACATGGCTGATTACTCCGGAAGGCCTAATGGGAAGTAATAAAGGGCCAAGTTATAAGAGGACACTGAATCACGCTAAAAGAGGGGGAACACAAAGTCAAGCTTGGATATATATAGTACAGCTATGCAAACCCCCGTGGGGAAGGAGGTATATTACATTACCCGGACAAGATAATCACACTACAAACGGTGGAGCTTTACCCCTTTTAGTCCCTATCATAGTTGCCGATGAAACTTTCTGCAATCCAAGCGGCCAGTTGACCTGGAAACAAACATCAAAGGCACGTTGCTATACACGGCCGAGGTCGGATGTTTCATCCAATCACTCCCAAGACAAATATGGTGAGAGGGGCAACGAGAAAAATAACAGTTATGGGAAGTGCCCAAAATTGGGATTATCGGATTTCGGCGAGCAAAACCGAGAGAAGACATGTGGAGCCCCGGGATGTTTTTTTTTGTGGGGGAAAACGAGGCAATTCGGTTCGGAGATTTGTGGCAGGACCAAGCCGGGACTTGCTCTTTCACAACCTTGGCGTCTCCGCTTGTCGGTGATTATACCCGATATCCGATTCTATACAGCTGCAATGCATCATTAGAGTCCCGCGGGGTACACGCGTAGATGGGACCGAGGGGAGCTCGACAAGCATTCAAATATGCCACCATGTCAGGGAATATCCAGGTATTCCCAACGGTTGCTGTGAATCTATTAGTCATTCACATTCATCATGCTTCAAAAAGAAAGCTGCCCCAATGGCTACTCACAAGTCCCACAAGCCACCAATCAAGAGGCTTCCATTCACGTTCGAAGCAGCACAAAGAGCAAGAGCGCCTTTGATTTCACTTTTGAGGCTGTTCGTCCCAATCTATTCCGTGCCACTTTCTGCTCCGCAGAGCACCCTATCCCTCCCTATCCTAGTGTCACCAAGCCCGAGACCAACCTTCATGGTACCAATGTCTCCGCCAAGGAGGGTCCCTCTTCCAAAACAATCGATGTTGCCGGCGTCACTGCTTCCGTAAACTGGGAATACACACCTGTGGTTAAACTGTCATGGACCGGTTCTGAGAAGTCGCTGCACGAGGATTTACACTTGCGCTCTTTTGTCGCAGATGGCGAGGGTGTGGCTAACTACTCTGTGCATGACCGCGAATGCCTCCATGTCGGACTAGGCGAGAAGGCGGCTCCCATGGATTTGACAGGTCGTCAATTCCAACTCTCGGCCACCGACTCTTTCGGATATGATGTATACAAGACCGATCCCCTCTACAAGCACATCCCGCTCTTGATTAAGGCTTCTGCAGAGGGATGTGTGGCCATATTCTCGACCACCCATGGCCGCGGTCTGTGGTCTGTAGGAGCCGAGATTGATGGCCTCTGGGGACACTTCAAGGTGTACCGCCAGGACTATGGTGGTCTTGAGCAATACTACATTGTTGGCAAGACTATCAAGGATGTTGTTCGTTCGTATGCTGAGTTGGTCGGCTTCCCCATTCTGGTGCCCCGCTGGGCTTACGGCTATATCTCCGGTGGCTACAAGTATACTATGCTAGAAGAGCCACAAATGGCCCATTTGGCGCTCCTGGAGTTTGCAGAGAAGCTCAAGCGGCATGGCATTCCTTGCTCTGCTCACCAGATGAGTTCAGGTTATTCTATTGCTGAGACTGAACCTAAGGTTCGCAATGTCTTTTCATGGAACCGGAAGCGCTTCCCGGACCCCCAAGACTGGATTGCCAAGATACACCAGCATGGTATTAGACTTATCACTAACATCAAGCCTTTCCTGCTAGCTTCTCACCCCGACTTCCAGAAGCTGGTTGATGCCGGTGGCCTCTTCAAGGATGCCGACAAGGAGGCCGGGTACATGCGTTTGTGGAGTGCTGGCGGTGCCACTGGCGGTGACGGTGCCCACATCGATTTCACGTCAGCGGAGGCCTTCAAGTGGTGGTACGAGGGCGTCCAGAGTCTGAAAAGGGTGGGTATTGATGGCATGTGGAACGACAACAATGAATACACTCTACCTGACGATGACTGGACCATGTCTCTCAACGAGCCCGCCGTCGCCGACGCCGCGGCAAAGCATGTCAAGAACTCGGTCGGTCTCTGGGGCCGTGCTCTCCACACGGAGCTGATGGGTAAATCTTCCCATGATGCCCTGCAAGACATGGAACCTAAGCTGCGTCCCTTCATACTGACCCGCAGCGCTACCGCTGGAACCCTGCGCTATGCGGCATCTTCCTGGAGCGGCGACAACGTAACCAGCTGGGAAAACATGAAGGGTGCCAATGCCCTATCTCTTAACGCCGGCATGTCCCTTCTCCAATGCGAAGGCCACGACATCGGCGGGTTCGAAGGCCCCCAGCCCTCCCCAGAACTCCTCCTCCGCTGGATCCAACTAGGTTGCCACGCTCCCCGCTTCGCAATCAACTGCTTCAAGACTTCTCCCAAAGACTCTGACGTCGGTGACGTCATTGAGCCGTTCATGTACCCTGAGATCACACCCCTGGTCCGCGCAGCCATCAAGCGTCGCTATGAAATGCTGCCCTACATATACTCTCTCGGTCTGGAGAGCCATAAATTCGCAACACCGCCACAACGCTGGACCGGCTGGGGCTATGAGTCTGATCCCGAGGTGTGGACGAAAACGCTAAAGGCAGGAGAGGACCAGTTCTGGTTTGGTGAGACCTTGCTCGTTGGCGGCGTCTACAAACCCGGTATCGACGTCGCGAACGTCTACCTGCCACGCAAGTCCGGCGTCTTTGACTATGGCTATGTCAACATGAATGCGCCGTACCAGTACCTCGCATCTGGACAGTGGGCCAAGATCTCCTCAGAATGGCAGAAGAGCATTGCGATCATTGCGCGTGTCGGTGGTTCCATTCCCGTCGGCAAGAGCGTGCACACCCGTGTTCCTGGCGATGAGACTGCCGCATCAGTGGCTGTGCAGGACATCGACGATTACCGGGGCGTGGAAGTGTTCCCGCCTAAGGGCACTTCGCACGGTACGGTCTTTACTACGACTTGGTATGAAGATGATGGTATCTCGGCCCAACCTGGTACTGCTGTGTACACGATTAGCTACAGCTCGACCGAGGAGAAGGTGTTTGTTAAGTTTGAGCGTGACGAGGCTGGGTTTACTCCTGCTTGGAAGGATTTGGATATTGTTTTGCATAACGGGGATCAGCGCCGTGTTGTCTCGAGTACTGGTGATGAGATTGTGCTCAAGGGTACGGATTCACGTGGTCGTGTTGTGTATACTCTTAGGGCCTAGGCTTTTTAGTTTGCATATATAGGTTGTCTCAGACCCGTGAATATAGACTTGCATATGGGATAAACTAGGTTAGACTGAAGAAGGTCGATTTGCATGAAAAAATGAATATGATGTTCTCAATGAGTATTCTGGGAATGATGATAACGGGCCAAAATGCATATTTACACACAAGGGAGAAAGGGGCTATATAATTAGGAGTGCCCTTCCATCGCATCTGTCATGTGGGAATATGGCTCCAATTTCTCTTCTACTATATTGGAACATGGATTGAATGCTAGAAACCTATCGATCTACTGCCCACTATTCAACACGTTGGTGATCTCGTCCAATTCCAATTCCCACGGAATATCAGGCTCCTGCTGATCCGTTTGAGGATCGGCACCCAGCATCTCCACGTCCGAGCTGATGCCCTCGGTTGAGCATTGAGAAAGTATGATAGCTTACGATTCTTCGGTGTGGCCTCGACGGACGCACTGTGAGAAACAATAGCAATCAAATAATAAGTCGCTGCTAATGACATATTACTTTTCGGTACTAGTTAAGACTATTATTATTCATTTATTAAACGGGCTCAAGGTCTCAGTCAGATACAATCAAAGATTAAAATCCAAAAAACATCGCTTCGTTATCTTGGATATATATACATTCCGGAAGCGCTACCATCAGTTCCATCACTGGAATATTGACATATTCACATCAAAAGAAATAAACAATAAACCGAACGTCGAAAACGAAATTGGGAAACATCCAGTTTCAAATATCATCATCACCATCGGCCACAGCTGTATATAATGCATCTAGAAAGAGGGCCACTACTTCTCATGGACCGTCTCGATCTCCTGGCCACTGTCACTACTGAGGCCGAGCTCGTTCTTCTCAGGCGCGGCATGGTCGTTGGTATCCAAGCCCAGCTCGCGAGACTGTTGCACGATTTCCTCGAAGCTGAGCTTAGGCATGCTGTGGGCGACCCTAAATGGCATTTTCCCTTCAACATGGGCTTTGGCGTAGATTATGTCGATCTCTTCAAGCTCACGGCCAGCTGTTTCAACATAGAAAAAGAAGCCAAAGATCAAGCCAAGGAAATTAAACAATGCGAAGAATAGGTAAACGCCCCATGGACTCTGGCCAGCGAAAAGCGGCGTGAACATGACAACCGCAAAGTTGCAGATCCAGTTGGTGCAAGTCGACGCAGCTGCGCCCACAGTACGGGTGCGGAGGGGGTTGATCTCCGGAGGATAGATCCAGGGTAGTGGTAGGAGAGTAAATGCGAAGAAAGTGATGAAAAGGAAGATACCAACGGCGGCACCCTTGGCGTTATTCTCGTTCTCCTTGATCAAGCAAGCAAATGTGATAACAAAACTGAGGCCCTGGCCTAGGAATCCAATCAAGTATAGGTTGCGACGCCCAACTTTCTCGATCATGAAAAAGGATGGGATGGTTGCAAGGGCGTAGACCGTGGCGAAGACACCACCCATGATAAGAGACAGGTATTTCTCCATGTTCAAGTTTTCCTGGAAAAGTAGCGTTGAATAGTAGATAGCAGCGTTACAGCCAGTGAACTGCTGGAAGAACTGACCGGAGCACCCAATAAGGAGGCGCTGGAATTCCTGTGTCTTTCCGAATGTAAACACAGCCTTCCAACTTGATTGGGAGCTCTTCGAGGATTCAACGTCCGTCTTCAAGAAGTTGAAGTCGTGGAGCACTTTATCGGAATCAGGAGTGGTGCCGTTAAGCTTAGCGAGAACTTCGCAGGCCTCCTTGTCATGTCCTCTACTCACAAACCACGACGGGGAATCTGGGAGCAATAAAGCGCCGAAACCCACAATCAGAGCAAAAAAGATCTGGAGAGCTATGGGGAATCGCCACTGGACAGTATCCGCGGCGTGGGAGAGACCAAATACTACCCAGTAGGCAATAAAGGTGCCACCAGCAATCATTGCACCTTCAAAACAGACCAGGAAGCCGCGATTATGAGCACCAGAGCATTCCGATTGCCAGACGGGGATTGTGGCCGTGTTCATGCCATTTCCAATACCCGATACAACACGGCCGATAACGAACTGACCGACTTCCCATTTGCCAGTAAAGCAGACTGTTGTAATCAAGGCACCAACGATCAGAACATTGGCACCTATAAAGATCAGGGTAGTGCGGCCGAGTCTGTCGCCAAAGAACATGGAGAACAAGGCGCCGAAGAAACAGCCAAGCTCATAGCATGATGTGACAGCACCGCGGATGACGTTGACGTAGTGCTCTTGGGCCGCAGTGGGAGGATCAGGCATTCGGAGAATAGGGAAGGAGTTTACAAACTCGTCGCCGTTGAGGAGGCCGGCCATCATTCCCTGATTGTAGCCGAAAAGCGAGAAACCCATGACAGCGGCGAGGGTGATGCTCACCCGGAGCGACCGGCCACTCAAGCCGCTGGTGGTCGTCCACATATTGACGGTACAGACAAAGTATGACCCGTCACTGTGGGGAGAGGGGTATAAAAAAGTTGGGGAAGAACTGGACGTGGGCGACCTGGGGACAGAGAGATTGGCGGTCTTATAGCAAGCACCTGCATGGATGATGTAAAGCAATACGGTAACTTAAATATAAGATTTCTACTGCAACCCCATTATACCTGGAACGGGAAAGTCCAGCGAACGCAATGTGCTTCCCGAAGCGGAGATACGCGGGGGAATCTTTCTCCTTGGCGCTTGCCGGGGCGCTTGGCGGGCCACTCGGCGGGGGCGCTTGGCGCTGGCATTTGGCGGATCCACAGGTCTCGGCGCGGGTGACTGATCTGGAGGCTGCCGGGACGATTTCCAGTGTCCAGTATAGATCCACCATAGGTTTGGATCTCTGTTATTCATACCATGCTTTCCTTTATCTAGTTCATCTTACTCTCCGCCTTTCGACACGATATACATATTATACATGCTCGCATTCTACCGTTATAGCCCACTTTGTACCTTTAGCCGCCGCCAAGGCCTGTTCGCCGGCATATGACGTTGAAAATCTTTACCCCCCACATGACGTCGAAATGCTTTTTGCCAAGTTTCTTAAATGGGTGTCAGACAAGGTTTGCCCAGCCATGCACCAAGCTCCGGACCAACGACACCCCAAATACTTCCAAGGTCTGTGGTGCGGTACTGGGCACACGGACTGGAGCATTCTCGGTCCATTGCCTTGTTGTGTCAAGTCGGCTTTCCGACCTCGCTCTGGGAGTACATAAAATGGCACGTAGTATCTGGATCGACTCGGTAGCACCGTATTTTGCGGCATGTATGTATTACTGCTGTTTTTGGTACGAATCCATACGAAACAAACGCCTTCCAGGGAGCAGCAATTCGAACATGGACTATCATGAAATCCCGGTAGTGCTTACAATCTCGAGCCTCCGCCTTTCTCTTCTCCTCACGCTGACGATCGTAGAATCTCAATTCGAACCCAGGTTAATCTCGCGTAGTAGTGATAGTCGTAGATAGCATGGTTAGATGCAGTGTCCATAGATAGCTGAAATATACCAGAGGTTCTATGACTTGTCCGGTGCCATAGGTTGATTTGTTTGGCACCATAAACCCGTGGTAAATGTGATGCGATGAGACTAAGAACGAACAATGGTGAATACTACTAGGTAGTCTGTCAGGAACAAACCAAGGTTACAGCCACATAGTATGTTTGCAACCTCGGGATGACAATTAGGGCTCGCTAGACTTACCAATGTTTCTCCCTGCGGTATTACGTCATCCTTGGCGCGGACCCGTCGGACCCCTCAAGCAATTTCCAAGGTTACGCCGCCCCGTCCCCGTCCCCGTCCCCTTCCAAGGTTTACTCGTACTGATAGTTCGCAAACGTCGAATCCAATTCGAATTTCTGCGTATCCTTTAGTTCAGGATTAATTGAAACTTAATGGAATCGAACTCTTGCCTGATTCGATTCTATTCGTGTGAAGCGATAACCAGGGGGACTACGAACCCTAGAATGTGTTTAAACCGAAATTTGTTGTCTGCGCTATCTCTTTATACTATCCATTGTAGTCCATATAGAATGGGAAGATGACAGAGCTCGGTGATTTAGGTAGATAGTAAAATGGCTCCCCACCAGATCAAGGACATGGGAGGAAATGCTAAACAGAACTTTTATAAAGCCACGTGTTGGGACACACCAGGACAGCAATATTGCCGAAGGTCAACCATCTAGGCGTTCCTTATAAATCAAATACTGCCAATAGGACCGTATTTTTAGTTTCATACCAAGTGTCGCTAGACTTTCTATACAGGATGTGCTATGAGCTAACTAGCTGAAACCAAGCGAACTGGTATATACTTCAAGGCCGGGCGTTGCAGCAAGCAAAGTAATAGCTCTCTGAGAGCGGAAAACTACATATTCAAATTTCCCCACAGTTTCTTCCCATAGACTTCGTGTTTCTGGCCCTTTGGTCTAATGTTTCGCTGCTTCGAGAATTCTCCGGTGTTCATGCAGATCATAATAACACTCGTGCAACGCATGGGCCCCACGTCGCTAAGGTTGTTCTCTAGACTTTTTTTCTTGTTCCAGCCTCAAAGCAAGTAAATTTTTCGATTTTCCCTCTTCTTCCGCTATAAAGCTCTCGTAGAAAGAAACTCCGATTCAGTCATTTTCGAGGCCGGATGGAGAGAGGATAGGTTATGTAGAGTGGTGGCTCACAGTCCCAGATCCCGTGCCTGATTCGTCCACTATGAGTAGCCTTCGGGCACATTAGGTTTGGCTGTCTGGGGTTTCGGTGGGCCTTAGAAGCCTCGGAGAGTAGCGACACTGTATATAGAGAACTTCTTAATAGGTTTAGGGGAAGGTTATTTGAGGTAATTGGAAGAGGGGGAAGGAATTGTTTTGAGGCTTTACCCAACCGTATACTATGCTCATTCCCTCGAAGCCCGGTGTTTACATTTCCAGATGGCAGGTTCATTTCTAGTACATAAAGATTCGAAGAAACAGTAAAATCGAAGGCTCTTTCCTATTACTCTTACTGTTGTATTCGAAAAGCTGGGGGAGTGTTTAGAAAGGCTTTCTACGTGCTTGAGTATTGATGCTTATTTACCAACTCTAGTTTTCTATCCACTGAATGGATAAAAAGTCACTTGTAGCGAATATAAAAAGCGGTATCGTTGCATATGTTTGTCAAAAAAGATAGTATTTTAGTTTTTCAAGTCCGGCAAACTAGCTAGTTGAGGCTGACATAGGAAGAGAAACATGAAGCTATTTGATAGACAAAGTGGGGATACCACTAATGGGCTCACTTAACCTAGATCGATCGAACAGTTCCAACGGTGCCGTGCTCAAATTCGCAAAGCTCTATAGTTGAGTATTGTAAGGCCAGTCCTTTCGCATTGTACGAAGCTTGGATCATTCTCCTTTTCTGATCGCCCATAAAAGAGAGAAATAAAACCTTTGAAGAATTTAGTTACTATCACACTTGGACCGTGCAACATACAGTGCAGTCACTTACTGGATGGATATGACATCTGCAGAATAGTTTGTGATTGACCCGAAGCTGAATTGTGTCCACTATAGCCCTTAACTTATGTGATGTGAGGCTCTGGTTTGTCTCCATGGGATGGATATGAGCAAGACATGACATATTAACTGAATGTGGAAGCCCGGCATATCAATAAGGATTGACCACTCGCCATGTTTTTGGAGCTTGGAAGTTCCCCATAGTGATAGGGTTTTCTTTTGTCCGGTCCGGTCTATAAATAGGTTAGTTTGATATATTATATTCAATTCCAACATTGCTATCCCCTTACTCCCAGTAGACTTGATCCCTCAGTTCTTTAGGGGGGAAATAGTCAGAAAACCTATCCAACAAATGCTACTAATTGAACCGGCTTACTCCATATTAAAGGTCTGTGTCTATTTTTACTTCAGAGCAATTCCATTTTAGGCAGATTAATTATACAAGGCAGCAGTGTTGTTTCCCCCAATTTCGTGCTTGGCAGAGGCCAGCCCGTCAAACCAGTGGCTTAATAAATAAACACCTTGGCTTCTGGATCTACACAAACCTCATATTCACTTCTTACGCTGTAAAGCCAAGAAAGAAGCATCGAAGTGAAAATTCTCCAAGTAATGTGTTCCTACAACAAACACCCGCTCTCTAGGGCTCGCAAGACACAAGTCCTTATCTCTGTGATTTCGTTGCCGTGCGCTCTCGCCGCCGTCTTTACAACTCACTATAGCCCTCACGCTTGGATCCAGCTCATTGCAGTGAGTCTGACCCTCATAATATGATACAAGACCATCTAACAATTCGAAGATCACGCTTTCTAGCATCATACCTGTATTCATGCTCTTCGGGTATCGCAAATCCGGAACTCAATCTTATTCACTCCTCGAAATAGCTATTGATGGCTTGGTCGCTTTGCTTCTGGTCGGGGTATACACTTCCGGAGTGATCCTTCTTTCAACTCGTCGGATTACCGAATGGGGATGTCCCTACGACTACAGGGTTGTCCATGGTCTTCCACAGGTCTACTCTAACCTCTCATGTATCATCCTCGGGTAAGTGGGTCCAGCAATAGAATGTCATCTGGTCTTTGAAACATACTAATTCCCCTAGTCTGTTATATTTCCGCCACTTTGCTCAAGGGCTCTTCCACCAATGCATCAAGCCTATGCTCAAGGCCCGCCGTGTCAACTATACCCTTTGTCCAGCCTGCGAGCAATCTGTGGATACTCCGATGAACAAGAGTCAAGATACGACTTTGGCAACAGCTGGACAGGGTATATCCTCTGTCTCGACTGATAGTCTTCGGGTTTTGTACACTGATGATGTTGAGTCACAGCCTTTGCTACCTGAGCGCTCCTCAGGCGTGGACGGTAAGCAGGTTACTGGCATTCTGACTAATAACTGAAGCTTTGGGATGCCAAAAATGAAGGTCGGTTTGTACGACCTTCCAAGAACCTGATCTTTTGGCTTTGAAACTGAGCAAATCGAGTGTCTCACTCGTTCGTCGTGCGGCTTTGGAATGGCAGGGTTTGAAATGGGATAGTGTGAGACTTGTTAGTCTGCCCTGGCTTTTAACTGAGTTGTCGTCAACGTGCAGTACACTTATTTCCTTGCTAGGCTGGTGTGCTTAACATAAGCAAAATATGGAATTTGAACGAAGCATATGACCATGAAGTCTAGGCTACCTATTATGCTTCTCTCCACTTATTGACATCACTTCGGCTTTATTCTGCCGACTAGTGATAGCCACCTAACTTCCTGAGCTCATTGAAGCGCATTCACAACAAGGCTCTCGCTCTCCTCTTCCAAAAGAGCCTCGCGTACTGCCTCTATTCAGGCTTGAAGGTGGAGATTTTTGATAATTATTACGTCTCTAGTGGGAGGTTAGTATACCGAACGCAAGGAAGTTGGCAGGATCTTAGGTATATATAGTTAACGGGCGGACCCATGCTATAACGTCGGTCGCACTTCCACCATCACTAATACCACCTACTATTATTAATAATATACATATTAAGCAACTCTTATTACGTACTAGGACACTTCCATTTCGGCTTATAATACTTATGAGGACCCATGTCCACTACAATCATCAAGATTATATCATTATAAGCCTAACGGCTTAGTCTGATATTTTGGTGCGTAGTCAACTATAGTAGGTGACTGAGGACTTTTCTCCTATCAATCAGTGCCTCTGTCAATCATCTCCAATAGCCTTTTTAATTTAAGCAGACGAGATCAAATGGTTATACAGGACACACCCTAGCTCAAAGCTCACATATAGAGTTAATAGCGAAGGGACAAATGTAATTGGAAAGAACGATATGTTTCATCTGACTGCTAAAAGAATTACTTGAAAGGCCTCGAAGGCAAACAAGTGAATATATCTTGCTCTAATGAAGTTAAACAAAGAAACTGGACATCCTTGTCTACCAATGAAGTCGAGGGTATTAATCTATGGGCCGCATATTTCATTGACGCTTTCTATATAATATAGTCATGGTTCTCGATAAAGAACTCTAGCATTTGGGTTGTACTAGCACAATAGTATCTATCCTTGGTCTCGCTTTGAACAAGGACTAGATTACAGTCAGTATCTACAAGTATATAAGATCAGATCATTCGCCAGTAGTATTTCCATATATCAAGTGCTGTATTTAACGCTCAACCACATTGCTATTCAAAATGGAAATGGAAGGAGTCGCTACCGCAAACTTATCGTGGGACCTTTCAAAGGGACCTGTACCCGTTCCCCTCCAAAACAAACTCGTCGATCACTGTCTGTTAGAGCTTTTATCCTACGGCGACGGAGCTGACCACGCTATTCTTAGGCTGGTTTTTAAGGCCACGCAAGTGGAAGTATCTTCGCGTGCACCTGCTAACACTCGGGGTATTAGGATCGAGCTCGAAGTGCAAGGGGAAATCGGAATAGGAACAGATCGAGTGGAAGGTCAGCTAGTCGCTAAGACTTTTATTTACACAGAAGCTCATAGAAACGCCGCTATTTGTCACATGTTACCCGTCAAGGACAGGAAGGCTGTTCGGCACTTTATTAATATTGCCCGGAAGGTTAACTTGACTCCCTGTGACTTTAATGTAGATTGCTTCGGATGTAGAGACTTTATGTAAGTGTTTCTTGAATTCTTTTATTTTAGGCATATGCTAAAAATTTCGATAGATCGTAGTTCATCTACCACCTAGATCACGGAAACGTTCTCAAGCTTCCAAACGATAAGGCTCGTAGTGTGTATGACTTTTTCAATTGGCAGTACGGTCTCAGTGGTGTAGCTAAAGTTGCTAGAGCTATAGATTGCGCTGTTTTAAATCAAAACTACCAACATATCACCATCCCTGGATGTGTTTACCCTGCAGACGCTAGAGGTGGAGCTGATGGAGCTCCTGCGGCTGCCGGGGGGCCTATAGGCGCTACCAGTCTTGCCGTTGGCGCCTTTAGTCCGTGCTAGCCCGTAACCGCATCAGTGTTAGCGGCGGACATCGAAGAATATAATTATTGTCTTCAATGAAAGCAGAGACATGGTAAAGCTATTTGTGGAATGAATTCAAAGCCCGTGAGTTCTATAATGGCACTGTAATTACTCGATCGTAGATCTATACTTGCAGGTGTCCCTGGAAGATCATATGTTTGGCATAGCGCCATGCGAAATCAAAGGAAATCAGAACGTGGCATACGCTCGATACAATGTCAACCCCGTCTTCGTCGAAAATGTCAAGTGGGCGTCTTTTGCGGCAAAATAGACATTTCCCTCCCCAAGATCATAGACTGTTCCATCACCCACATTCATCTCTCCGGAGCCTTGAGCCACAATTAAGACACTAGGGCTCTCAAGTACCCGGTGCGTTTCAGTTTCCGCGGGAAACAAAGTCACACCCAGGACATTGAACTCGCTGAATGGAGGGGCATATTCAATAGATCTTCCTTTCAGTCCAACCTGGCTCTTCTTCGATTGGAGAAGAGAGTCTTGTGGGCTATGTGGCTTGAATGTAAGAGCCTGTGTAAACAAACCGACATCATCAAGGTCAGCTCGCGGACAAAAGCCCGTGCTCAGGACGTTATCAGAGCGCGCCATGCATTCGATAATATCCCCCGAGAGGTATGCATGGATGCTGTCGGCCGGGACACAGATAGCTTCTCCAGGCTCCAGAACCATGTGGTTCATTAGAAGAGCGGCGACCAAGTTCCCGTTGTCGAATTTTGAATACTGTTTGCTGAGTCGGTCAAGGAGTGATGGAATTTTCTCATTGTTCCCATAATCAGACAAAGGAATGTTTTGCAGTTTGGAGATAGCCTCTGATACAGTGTCCGGGGGCAAACTTAATAATCTTTCGCATAGTTGTCGTAAAGCTGTATCATCAAAATTGTTGTGTGCTGGCACAAAATGCTCCAGCGGCTTCAATCGCACGAGCTCTGCAATTTCAGTTAGGGGTTTGAACCCAACAAAGGATTCGAACCGCGACAGAGCGATGGCGATCTCGGGTTTGTGATTGGTGTCGCCAAATTTCTCAGGGTCTTTCGCATGCAAACGGGCGGCAAGACCTTTGTCAGGGTGAATTTGAAGTGGAAGCGCTTTAGCAAATGAGAGAACCTGATCATGATTAGATTCATTTCTAACTGGATAATATCTTTGTGTTGGACCTTTGGAAGAAAAGGGATGTCGGGCCCGTATCTATCGCAAACTGACTTTCCCACAAGATCGGGGTTATCTTTGAGATGCTCAGAGAGGAGCTTTCCAGTAGAACGGATCCGAGATGGCACGGAAGGATATGTACCCATCCACATCTGTGCAAATGTGGGATATTAACACCATTGCCTCACTAGCCTCACTAGCCTCACTAGCCTCACTACTTATAAAGTGGAAGGAGAAGTACTCACTTCAGAATACGTTTCTGAGGCGTCCAGATTTCCAGCGTCAGGCATATGTGACCAAAGGCGGCCAGCAAGTGAGCTTTCGCCTTGTTTGCCCTAAGGGTCATGCTACAGTCGAATGTTTAGACTCTTCGTAGTCATATGTCGAAGTGTCATACCTTGCATTCACAAACGAGTTGTAATATTCCCTCCGCCATTGCCAAAAAGATGTACATAACTAGATTGCAATATGTGCAAATTAGATGTTAATATCATCAGATATTCCACAGCTTCTTAACCAGGCCCCTTAGATTGCCAGTGATATGCCCATTACGTTGATCTTCCGTCATCCACATTGTTGCTAAAAACAGGTATCCGAATCTCACAGGCAAAGATTCATATGTATGCCAAATCTTGATTCACTAAGACCGGGTTTCTCAGTTTCGCAGTTGGTTCGGTCATTATCAGTCAGGATGACTCCGTCATACTGACGAACCATTGTTCTCCGTGCCCGTGTGGTGAAAAATACAATATAGTTAGTATTTTATTAAAATATAATAGAAATATAATAGAAATATAATAGAAATATAATAGAATTAAAGCAACACATCCAATGGTCCCACGATATGAGCGACAAAGAAGTTTCAACACCCTTAACAAAGACTCCCTAGTTAGGCATGGTGAACGAAACTAGAAAATAGAAAATACTAGTTAAGAATATATATCCTTCAACGAAACGAGCGAGAAATCATATCAATGCCTCAATTGACAATTTTACCTGATAGAGCACGCATGAAGGTACAATTGCAATGACTAGCCTAATACTGCCAGACATATGATGAAGATTGACAAGATCTACTTGCCAAATTTCTCGAACATTACCACCTTATTCACAAATTATTTTCTCGCCGGCCGCCATTCGTAGTGATGGGGCCCTTTTCCAACGGGCCCTGGATCCTCTCCAGAAATACCGGGCTTATTATATCCATAGGCACCAAAGAAATCCATTTGCCCTTCCATGAATTTGGTTGGCAGTGATGTCCCACCTCCATATTTCAAATACTCGAGGGAAGCAGAGATTGCGGGAAGATATTGGTCAGACAAAGTGCCTTGTACCACAATCTCCTTCAGAGAGCTGAAAGTGCGGTGCAACTCCCCAGCGACGTCATCGGCATGTTTCAGATTTGTCCAGTGGTAATCCATCGATAGCACAGGCTCTAACAGATCGGCTATACCATCGGCTTGGATGATGCAGCCTCCACGCCAAACTTGAAGGCATTGGCGTAGGTTAATACCCCAACCCTCATCATCGGAAGCTCGTGTAATCATTTCTAGGCCCTGACAGAACGAGGCTAGGAAACAGCAATATACCGCACAGCGCAGGTGCTCGATAACAGTACTGTTGTCTTTGATCCCCTGGATTGGCTTCGGCCCTGGAAGTTGGAGTTTCTTGGCTGCCAGCAGCCTTTCTGCTCGGTTTCCGCTCGCAATGCGCAAGTAGTGTGCTGTGGCAAGTGTCGGCGTCGATATATGCCGGGACGCTGACTCCATGATGTTCCAATAAGGTGTACCTTCGGTATCATCGTCATCCTGGACTACTTTATCAAGTACCTCGTCCAGCACATAATTCTTTTTGCTGTCATTTTCCCCATTTGGCTCACTAGAAGATTTCTTGGCGCGTAGCATGTTGACCGCTATATCGAGCAGGTAGGTACCTCGTAATTCGCCATCGGCATTCCACTGGCTGAAGATATTTGCGATTGTGTCGTAGTCTAGTTCCAAGCCATAGTGAAGGAAAGACCATGCCTCAGCCAAGGTCGATAGCATACCTCCCTCAATCCCATTGTGAACCATCTTTACATAATGACCTGAGCCACCAGGACCGATTCGAGCCACGCATGGATTGCCTTTAGGGTCTCTCGCTGCGTATAGCTCGAGTAATGGCATCACGGTCTCCAATGCTTTTTGATCGCCGCTTGGAGACAGACTTGGACCGTGACGAGCTGCCTGGTAGCCGCCTGAAACACCCATGCCAATCCAGTGAACGCCAATTTTTCACATTCTTCCTGTCTATTTTGTGTACGTCGATAATCTTCATTGCCTCCATCAAGAACAATATCTCCTTTTTTGAGCTTGCTCTTGATCATACCCAGCACAGACTCTGCCGGGTAACCATGTGAAATGGAGAAGAGGAATAACTTGCGTTCTTGCTTGTCCAAGCTTCTGACAAATTCATGGATGTCGTGAAATCCTGTGATTCCACCTTTGGTCTTATTGGTTTGTGACCAGTCCTGTAGCTTGTCGACGTTCTGTTCATTGACATCCCAGACAGAAACTTTAAGACCCATTTCTGAAAAGGCGATGGCCATCTGGGTGCCCATATTCCCAGCACCAACTATTCCGATGCAGTGGAACTGCTTCGGCGCATTGCCTTGGTCAGAGGTTTTAGTCATAGTGAGTGCCGTTCGGAATGGCCGACAAAAATGAAAATGAGAGAAGAAGCGTTTGATACGATCTTGATCAATAATTAAATCCGTCCTAACAGTACAGATACCTAGCTTTAGCTGGTTGAACAATGAGATGTTATCACAGTTGGGGGTCTTACATCATCAATCCAAGAGAACAAGACACCAGAACAGGATTTTGATAGAAAACCCCCGACTTTTAAGAGCGAACTGGGCGAATTCTAAATGTTTTCTCCATAAGTAAACGTCACATTGACGAAATCGAAAGCTTTAAAAGCTCAGCCATCCTAGCCAATTTCACTATCCCGGTCTATATTCCATCCACCTCTCACTCACTACCCCATTAATACCACTGCGACCTATCATAGCAACAATTGAAACCGGAATCTACAACATGCAACAGGAAGTGGAAAAGCCCTCTCAGGGCCCTCAATCACAATTCCAACAGGGTAAGCTCAACCACAATTCTGTATATTTGTTTTGGGACTCATAGAAAATACAGGTCACCAGATTCCTATTGAGCATCATAAAAAGCCCGGCTTGCAGGCTGAGATGGAAAATCCAAAACCCACCTCAAGCAACCTTCCAACTGAGGATGGCGGGTATCAAACCTACAAAGCAGCAGGGAAGCTTTCAGGCAAACAGGCTATCATCACTGGCGGTGATTCGGGAATCGGTCGTGCAGTTGCGATTCTCTTTGCTATGGAGGGAGCCTCTAGTTTAATTACGTATCTGCCTGAGGAGGAAAAAGATGCGCAAGAGACTAAAAGGAGAGTGGAGGAAATCGGGCAAAGCTGCTATTGCTTTGCCACCGATCTTCGGGATAAAAAGAATTGCCAATCAGTGGTTGACACAGCCCTGAAGAGCTTAGGTGGTATTGACATCCTAGTCAATAATGCCGGGACACAAACGATGATTGAAGATATCAAGGATTTAGAAGAGTATGTATCTTGGACCTTGTTTCATCGAGACTTTCATATTCATACACTTTCACAGATCTCAATGGGAGAGCACATTCGACACTAACATCCACTCTATCTTCTATCTCTCGAAATACACGATTCCTCACCTGAAGAGTGGCTCGGCCATCATTAACTGTGCATCCGTTAACCACTATATTGGTCGCCCTGATCTGCTGGACTACACGTCAACAAAGGGGGCAATCGTTGCTTTCACTAGGGCATTATCTAACCAGCAGGTCAAAAATGGCATTCGGGTGAATTGCGTGTGTCCCGGACCAAGTAAGTCGAATCTCTCACAGAAATAACTCTGTGGTCGCTAATCTAGGGATAGTCTGGACCCCTCTTATTCCAGCAACTATGACTACCACCGCCAAGGAGCAGTTCAGCGGCACACCGATGGGTCGCCCAGGACAACCTAGTGAGGTTGCAACAAGTTTCGTCTTTCTTGCAAGCCAGGATAGTAGCTTTATCTCTGGGCAAAGTCTGCATCCTAACGGGGGAGTGGTTGTCAACGGATGAGTGGTAGATAATGGTTGATGGGAATTAATGTCTAAGATTAAATCCAGAACCTCGGAGAGGTCTGAATCAGCACAGTGATCATCGGCTTGAGCATGCTCATAAAGTGGCGGCAGCCCGGATAGGAAAGGCGCAACCCGGCAGAAATTATCCTATTTACATAGCTGCATATACCTGAGCTTTATTGCTTTCTATATACCAATGCTGAACGTAGTCTATCGGCCCGGTAGACATACAAGCAGACTGTCAAATAGTTAGCAGATTCGGATCATTTTAGAGTCATATATCTCTAATCTTTACCATACGTTGTTGTACCCCCAAATTTCTGTCAGCCCTGAATATCCCAGATTGTCTCTGCAATCCCTTGAAGGGCTTGTTGTGAGAGTTCAATGTCTCTTTCAGCAGGTATAGACGGTGGACGAAGGAATAAATCTTCGAATGGTATGGTAAGAGGGTAGTTTGTGACACTTGTCTGGCCAGACACTTGAGTCACTTGAATAACCTGGAAGCGATGGGGTCTGCCATTCTGAAGTCTCCACATCTCAATACGAATTGCTGGTTTGTATTTGTCTACTCTTAGAGTTAGACAAATCCTGGCATTTCCGTGGGCTGGATTCAACCAGAATCGAACATCAGAATTCAGTTTTGAATCCGATTCAGATAACGCAACCTCCAAAACAACGGAGGGCCTCTTTGGATAACCAGGTGGTGGCCTTTTAGGGCCCCAGCCATGGTCGGGTTGCTTTCCTCTTGTTCCCCCTTGGATAGTCGCGTTAGGGTATTTGTGTAGGCGGCCAAATAGCCCCATTGGTAGGAGAGCTGCCATGATTGCGTCGTCCACGGCGCCGATTGCAGATGAATGTGCAAGAGAAGGCATTTTGATTAGGATAAGTTGTTCATCGAGATCAAAAGAGGAACAGTTCTTTGTGAGGGTAGTCGGGTCGTTGTTTGAATTGAACAAGGTTTCAATCATTCCACGACTCATATGGAACAGGATGAAGTCGCTTTTTTCGTATCCCGAGGATTCGCGGTGACTAAGTTCTAGATTGAAGATCCGGAGGAAGGAAGCCTCTCCCTCGTATGGATATCTTTTGATCGAACTTGGTAAGTCTGTGAGGAAGCTACCCTCCAGATCGAGGTAGCCTTTTTGTGTTTCTGGTTCTGCCATTTCGGATTGTTAATATAATTATAAGGAATCCAGGAATCTAAGATACTGGGTATAGTGGTATAATGAGAGAAATATATATTTACACGTTGTTGTGGAACGTTAGCGTTCTAAAGTAATATGTTCTCATTATGACAAGTTGTGATGCGAAGGGACAAATGCCTAACTTTTCGGGGTTGATCTAACAGTCACTGCCTGACATCAATATTGGACCGAACTTTACAACGCTTAAAGGTCGCCCAAACGATATAGGGGTCCGACGTATCGAATATCGTGAGTAGTATTCAACCCCCTGCTCCTTCAATCTTATCAATCGAAATGACTTCGTAGTATTCCTGGTTCTAGGGCCCCAAGCTCTATAGTATTGTCTTCGGTGCCCCTACGCCCTCTACCTAGATTATCCTCGAGCACGTTAACGAATATGAGCACCGAAAGGATCCTAATAGCTCTACTGTCTCCTATACCTCCGTTAAGTACCGGTGTAAGAAAGACGGAGATGCTAGCAAAATTGCTTTAGTTAGGGTGTATAAGCAACTACCCCACCTCGGTATAGAGTTTGACGATTATGCTACCCGCGCTAAGCAAGCTAGGGCGTGGACTCCGCCCGAACTAGTAGTATACAAGATTCTTACCGATAAGTAGTCGAAAGTCGCCCCCCACCTCCTAGGATATAAGAAAGAGGAGCAAGAGAGCTCTGCTCTTATACCCGCTGGCTTCCTAGTCTTGTTTACGTGGGAGCAAGTGCCCGGTGTTCAACTAGGGGATAGTCTTAGCGTAAAGGTCTTCTAGGATATAAGTGATAATCAACGCCACATTATCTGGGAAGCCTTTAAGAATAAGACAATCCGGTGAGTTAATGTCTCTATTATACGTTACCTATAATAGATATATACTAACGTCGGCCCCTTTTAGTGAGACCGAAGCTATTAGCTTTCGCCCTTTGTTCTCTAGTCCCTCGTATTTGGTTTGGGATTCCGTCTCCGGTAATCAATACGACTCTCCTTAGCAGTTGCACTATGCTCTAAAGGGATTTACTGATTTATAGCCTATAGTTTCATGGTCGGCTTCCGTTAGTGGATTGAGGTTAAGCTAACACTCTGGAGTGAGGCAAAGTCCTATTGGTTCGACCTAGCTAAGCCACCTAAAAAAGTCAACTGGTCTGAATGGCGTAATAAGCCTGATACTTCTAATTAGAAGTTCTAGATAGCCTATGTTCATTGCTTATGAGGCTTCGCTGCTCTAGAGACAATATAATACATTCAAATCCTGAATTTGTGACCATCTAGATATATATCCGGACTAATAAGTGTCGCAATATGACAGAATTTAGGTTTCAAAGCAAGGTATGGTAAGATCAATGAATATGCATAACTCTGAACTAAATAAAATGAAAAAGTCCGCGTTTTTCACAATCTGTCCGGACATCGACGACTAATTGTATGATACACTTTTCTAGGTATGCCGAGTACCAGGTGTCACACTAAGGAAAGTGGGCAGCGTAGATTGTAGTTGTGGGATCGCCGAAGAGCTAACGAGTCACACGGGGAAAAGAGGTGGTGGGGCTTAGGAGCTCGGTGATCCAGATTAATAGCAGAACTGCCTCACCTATAAGATCTAGTGAGAAGGACGGCGAAAAGAAAATCGGGGCCATTGAGTGGGAGGAAGAGGGGAGGAGTTTAGGGGACTATATAGTATGTACACCCACACACGGACACGTATAGCACCCTAAACCATCAGGGTCAAAGTTAGACTAAATCGGGACCCAGGCGTAATAGTCCGATATGGTGTAATCCAAGGGGATAGCGGAAAGGCCACGGTTGTGCCGCTGCGTGGTGCTTTGGGGGATAATCGTGGTGATTCAGTATAGGCGGTTTTGTAGATCTTATTAGAACTAGTCCCAAATGTCCAACTGGTTTTGGACTATGATTGTCCCAATTGTTGCCGTTGGTATTCTACAACAATCGCATTGTTTCCATTAGGTAGTACTACTTAGTTACTCGCTAACTAGTTATAGCGGAGTATGAAATAATAAGATTGTCACTTAACAAAGTCTTAGAGAGGATTAGGAACACACTTACTCTTAAGCTATAGACCCTTCGGCGTTCCTTCTATGATACCTCTCTATTTTTTTCCTTTATTTTTCAAGCGGTTTCTTTTTTTCGTAAGAAACGGTATAAAGACATCCTCCCTATACGGAGAGTCGAGTTTAGTTCTCAGGCCCACTATGCCAATTGTTTGAGATAGTACTAGGATATAAGACCCAAGAAATTTTGGTCCTATAGGAGTTGGCAAGGTCTATTCTCAATACCATTTAGTGTTTATGTTTATGGATCACTTTTTTTTCTTCATTCATTTCATTCATTGTAAAAGCAAAGAAATAAGGCCCAGAGCGAGGGGACAAGAAGTTCAGTTACGTATTCCCCATTGTATAATCCTCACTTGCATACAGCGAGCCCCCGGATCCTCCCTTGGCATGTGACTGGGCGGAGGACTCCTTTGAGTGTGTGGGGGATGCCTCCCTCGCCTTCCGCAGAAGATAGACAAGCATGCCAAGAACATGGTCAAACTTGCCATCAATAGCTATAACCGAAACCGCGGACCACTATTCGAGAATTAGAAGAAGGCAATTAGATAAGAGATAAGTAAACTAACCCTTGACTTTTCGTCAATTTTGAGGAAGATGAAAAGTTGCGCGTCCGCCGTCACGCCGTACACTGTGCAATTCTTTTTCTTCTCCCGTTGTCTGAGTCTGTGGATCATACCTTCAAACCAGTTAGAATCTAGGTAGTGCGACATCATATCATGAGGTACTGACCCATGTAGGCAAGGCATTGGGGAACTCCTTCGCCAGCAGAATTTTCAGACTTTGCTTCGACAATAACGATGTTTACTGCTGTGTCGTTGACATTACCATACCAGACTGCATAGTCTGGTTTGCCGACGAGCGCAAACTTCTTCTTATCGTATTTAACCGGTTCAAATACCCAGTGTCTTTCTGTCTGTATACCAATATTTTGGCCGGCGTTGGGCTGGCGGAAAGTGGCGATATCATGGGCGTAGACAAGTAGTAAAGCGAGCGTCCAACGAATGCTGGCTTCATTAAGTGTACTTCCAGAACGAGCGGCATCGACTTTCGTCAGGACACTCTTAAGCTCGGTCGGGATCGGAATAGAAGGGACATGCGTAAGCTCATCGTCTTCTTGAGTTGCTTTTAGACGAAGTATCTTCTCCACTTGCTTAGTATCAAGGGCGCTGACGGGGAGGGTTGGCAGCTTCGGAGTTTTCCTTTGTGAGTCACCATACTTTTCTCTAAGTTCGTCTTGAGTCAGGCGACCGTCAAGGAAGTCTTGTGTCATGGCCAACACCTGCTCAAGTTCATTGTGCTGAGCCTTGAAAATGAGCTTGAAGACCTTTTGTCGAAGGTTGAATCTGGACGGCATGATGGCTTGACATGGGAGGATTAGGTGAATGGGAAATAATGAGGTTTTAACAGGGAAGGAGGTTTACAAGGAGAAGAATTCTAGCAGCTGCCTAGGTAAGTTGGAAGCTGAATTGTCCCGAGACCTAAATAGGTATGTCCCCAATTAGGCTTAGTAGCTCTAGCTTTGAATAGAGCATTGGAGCTCTACAGTCTTTTCCGCTATAAGCTTAGTGAAATTTCATTATATAGCAATTTACTTATTTGAGAAATCCATACACTATCAATGCATTACGTCTTATGAGCAATTTTTGGGGGGTTTAGTATAGACTACAATGTGACTAAAAAGTAGATGCGTTATCTCTTGGTATAAAAATAAGCATCCGGAAGGGTGGGGTCGACCCGTTCGGGCGGATATTGAACCAAACTAGAGCGGCAAAGGATCGTTGAGGGTCGCCCACTTGCCAATCAATCGTCGTCGATGACAAGATGGGTAGAGGAATCATAAGGCCGTAATCGGTATAAAGCCATGTATCTCGTACGCTGTTTTCCGATAACAACAGCGAAGAAGCGAATTAGGTTAGACCGGTTAGTACTTTTCACAGAAGTGGTGTTATCTAGAACACATACCCGAGTAATTATTTCCATGTTAGTGGTAGTCAAGTTTAAGAGTCGCGATATTATGGTATGTTTGATTAGTTTGTCCCTACTATATTATCAGTGCCTGCGTTTCTAATTGGCTTGAATAGTTTGAATAATTTGCATGGTTTGCATAGTCACTCCTTCAATATATTGGGACACCAGGGCTCCTTCACATCTCAACTTCGCAACATGTCATCTATCTTACGGATTCTTTCTTCTCACACTCTTCATCTATTCCAAGCAATGTGGTATCCCTTAGATATCATATTTGGTTCAATCTTCAAGGCCTTACGAGATCGGACACAACATGCTAGTGACTCGGAAGCGAATGATATGTCTTCTCCACCAACCTCAGAAATTGTAAGTTATAAGGGGCACCTGTTGACTTCATTAATTTCTAATGGTACTAGGACGGCTGGAATGAACGTGCAGATACTATGTCCCACGTTGAAATCATCGAAGTGCCCCGATATTACCCCCCAGGGGTTTCAGAGATTATCGGTCGCGGTGGCGAGTGTTTCGTCGGAGCCATTGATGAGTTTACAGTCTTAAAATATCCATGTATTCCTGGCGATTGTGACAGCATTCAAATAGAGGCCCAGCTTCTTAAGGTCCTTGGAAGCCATCCCCGTATTATCGCCTTCAAGGGCCTGACAGAAAATGGTCTCGTTTTACAACGCGCATCAAATGGTTCTTTGAACGACTATATCGCATCACAGACGTTTATACCTCTCGATAGGAAGCTACTTTGGTGCAAGCAAGCTGCCGAGGCAATCAGTTATATTCATGGAAAACGTGTCATTCACTGTGATATAAACCTTCGGAACCTCCTCCTTGATAGCAATCTCGATATATTACTTGCAGACTTTCAGGGGATGTTGAAGTCTGTCGATGGCAACACTTTATTAGATGGGCTCTCGAGAGAGTGCTCAAAGTCATATCAGCCTCGAGTCCATGGGGATTATGCATGTGTGGCGACCGATCTTTTTGCGTTTGGTTCCGCTATTTATTTCATTATGACTGGACATGAGGTCTTTCCTGAACTTGATAGCTTGGAAGATGATGAAGAGATTTTGTCGCGCTTCCAAAATGGGCTCTTCCCGAATGGCAATCATTATTGCTCCCAAATTATAGAAAAATGTTGGAAGCAGCAGTATCGGCAGGCTGCTGAGGTTGTTTCTGATCTATCTCTTATTCAAGTCACCTAGCTAGCCGCTGAAATATTTTCGGGAATCGATATATAATATACATCTACAGATTCTATAATGTTGTTGGCCTGCCAAATTGAATACCAATATAAGGCAGACGGTCGATCTGTTTTGACGAAGCCTGCTAGGACGGCCAAGGTGAATGTCGATAAAGGAAACAAAATTCGAAAATAAAGCGAGCAGGTAAGGCAAGTAAAGCAAGGAAGGTAAACCTATTCAATATCCACTGCGCAAAAATGTATATACGATGGGCTAGCTCGTTATAGGGCGAGTACTAAGGAGAAATCTCGCGGCTTCTTCCAGACTCGATACTAGCAATAAATATATTGCCATCTAGTTGAAATGAGTGTGGTGTTAGAGGAAAAATTGGAATTGGTAAGAACAATTCGGAGACGAGCTTTGCTATTAGATAAACTGCGACGAACCAATGCAAGGCGAGTTCACATTCAAGTTACTGTCTGGCCCTTTTGATCAATTGTTCAGATCGTCTCGGTTTAGGGGAGACGCCGTCGGAACCTAAAAGCTTGCGTTTGGCTGACCATCTGCTATAAGAGCCATGCAGTGGTTCCTTCGTAATACACTTATTAGTGCCGTTTAGCGTTTACTACGTATGAGATTGATCCGTTATCGAGCAAGTTTCAGGCACACCACAAACCGGTTGCGTATTATCTTCGTATTTTAGATCAACTTCTAGCAAAGGTTAATAAAGAACATATCAAGAGCCAGGGCCTAACTTACCCGCTTGGCTACTTTAACCGTAGAGAGCAACGGAGTGATTTTCTATCGCCTTAGGTGCTCTATCCTTGGTTGCTTTATCATCTAGGCGGGGGCAATTCTGCTTAACGATTCGAGGTTCTTCCGGATCTTTACAGCCTATCTACATAGTGGGGGTAGAACGGAGATAGAGTTAACGTCTATACGCTCGTCTGTATCGACCAATTTCTCCTAGAATTCTAATATAGCTATGATCTCGGTATCGGTATCAGAACCAAGCTAGTCTACCTTATCATAGCCACAATCCCTATTATCATAAATCACTATAGGGTTGGAAGCCAAGCCTAAATGAGTAGGATCATCTCCAATCACTATAGGATTAGCCTTCGTGCCTAGCTTAGGAGAATCGATATGTTCATATATAACTAGTGTAGGCCAGTCCGAAGGCTCATCGGGGATTGATACTTCATAGTGTCAAGTTAGCAAAATAAATAATGCTTCTAGAAGATCCCTCGCCGAAGGCCTCGCGCGTATTGTTTATAAAAGAGCTCATATTAACTGGAGCGGGAAGAAGACGCGGAAAGAAATGCGTAATTGATATAGGGTAAGACTAAAGGCTATGATCAAGATCAAAGACCTAATCCGTTTCTTAAGTGTTATTATCGGAGAAACAGCGTTCGGGATACATGGCTTTATACCTCCTGTCTGGCTGATTACACCTTGTTCAGCTTACAGGCTGAGGCGGGTACGTTCGTCCAAGTCTCAACTTCAGACGGCAAGGCTTAGTGGGGTACGGGGGGTATAACTATCTATTTGGGTTTAGCGCAAGACTGTCTCGACCCTTCTTCCTATATAAGAGTAGTGTAGTGGCTGTAGCCTGGGCCCTGTGGGGAACCTCGTCCCCTCTATATTACAGAACTATATACTCCGTACAGTGACGGCGCATAAATATAGACACCCTGAATTCTGCCAGTCAGGCCTCCACTAACAAAAGACAGAAGATACCGAGTGTCATGATCTGCTTCTCTGTCACATGCCAGAGATCGTTGTTTTCTTTGTTTCCTTTATTTGTTCTTCGAAGTGCTACTAAGCCTAATCGGGAAGGAGAGGTGTTTGCTTGCTTGCTGGATCCTCTAGTATAAGAACCCCCAGGATCCCCCCACTGCTCTTGCTCTCTCTCTCTCTCTCTCTTACCCATCTTTGCTTTTCCTAGTTTAAATGCACTCTTTCTTCATTGATCGACCTGGCACGTAACACCAAGCGGCATAGCTACATCAGGAAGGCGGTAGTGGAGAGGGTGTAAACACTTAGTAAGTCACTACGCAAACCTTGGAATGTGTTAACGCCCTTCTACTAGTTACGTTATATGTATGTAACTAGTTAACTAGTTAGCTAGTTAACTAGTTAGTCATATCTGCAGTGACACCGCAAATTTCCCTTTCCCTCCCCTCACGTCTCCATCTCATTCTCGATCGCCGATATGAGTGACATTGTCGATTTTGTTTCTCCAAATGCCCCAGACCTGCCTAGTAAAGAGCAAGTTAAATTGCTTTGCACTAAACAAGGTCGGAGGGATAACCATTTCATCCACGTCCACAATGGCGAAAAGTTTTTTATCAAATATGAGGTCCCTTGTTGTGAATGGAAAAATCAACAATTTTTATTTGATCGGATTGGAGCAAGCGCCGCTATTCGTATTCCTGAAATCTATGCCGTATTCGGTATATCAGATAAACTATATCTGATTATGGAATTCATTCAAACCGACTATATTGCGTCCGATATACAGAGAGCAAGAGCTATTTCTGATCTTGTTTCTATCGAGGTCCCCCTTGATATAACACCGGGTCCCGTCGGCGGGGGGTATATCCATATGAGAATCTTTTGGGATAATCAGATATCGGATATTGCCTACCCTTCTATCCAGGACCTAGAGGGTCATCTTAATCGTGTTCGTATCCCTAAGCTTTAAGACTAAATAGTTTTGGAACTAATATGATTTATTTTAGGTTTTAAAGGTCTTTAAACTACCTAACCGAGAGGTAGACTATATTGATTTCAGCCACGAGAGAATGATCTGCTGTTATACAGATCTTAAAAAAGCACATTTTCTAGTTGATACAGACGGCCAGCTCTGGGTTTCCTCGTTTCGTCAAGTCAATTTTCTTCCTGAGACTTTTATGTACTTTGCTCTAGGCAAGCAATTAGGGGGAGACCCACTCCCCCCTGAGTACTATAGTATGATTCCAATCATACCTACTCAAAACCTAAAAGGACTTTCCGTAGTAAGACGATGGTTTCTACATGGTAGCAGTCGGTATTGTAGGTAGAACCCCCCCCCCCCCCACACTCCCTCTATCATTTTACTTTTAATAAATATTTATTATAACATAATAACTATTTTTATATTTTTTAATTGTGTATTAAGATAATTGTATATTTAGTAATAATAATTTCATCGTGTAGAAATAATA
Organism: Penicillium sclerotigenum; assembly: GCA_928213465.1. Classification (NCBI taxonomy): domain Eukaryota; kingdom Fungi; phylum Ascomycota; class Eurotiomycetes; order Eurotiales; family Aspergillaceae; genus Penicillium; species Penicillium sclerotigenum. The sequence continues at coordinate 43 of CAKMRK010000451.1, read as the reverse complement.
TTATGAATGAAGTATTTGTCATTTGATGATTTTCATTTTTTTT